>JANJYP010103056.1:0-10246 GCA_024605115.1 Rastrelliger brachysoma | reverse complement strand
GGGAGGGAGGGAGGGTGAGTGAGTGAGAGATAACTGAGATGTTTCATAGTCAAAAAACACATAAAAAAGGACAAAGTTAAAATGAGAGGACTCTCTTTAGGAGCGCGTCCTGGACTCAGAAGTTTGTAAAACTTTAGGTGCTCTTTGAATGGGAAACCAGCAGATGCCACAGCAAAGAAAAACTCCAAGGCACTCTCAAAGTGAATAGGTTAAAAAGTCTTTATTTTAGTGGCTTAGTTACAAAAACCATTAAAAACTCTGACGGGAAGTCAAGTTTTGACTTCCCAAAATGAGGGGACTGTTTTAGAAATAAAGGCTTTACTGATTGGTTGACAGTTTTTAAAACCTCCTGACTTATATTTTCATGTTTTGAAATTAAGCTTTAAAGGGTTACTTGGACCTTCATATGTTGAACTGTGACTTTTGAATTTATAAAAGTGTATTCAGAAACTGAATACACTTCAAAAGACCCAAATAAGAAAATCAGACCAAAAAAAAAACAAAAACATTATTTCAGTGAAAATACAACCCAACACAGCAAATTTGGCTTTCTGAGTGTACATAGTGTCTTAGAAGAACCATCTATACCACACCCGATGTACATCTTTATCAGAAAAGATCATGTTATATTAACAACACATCAGCGACTGGAATAGAGTTTGTTGCCAGTCTATTCCTACCCCAGCTTAGCACCTGCCTTCATGTNCACACACACACACACACACACACACACACACACACACACACACACACACACACACACACACACACACACACACACACACACAAAGATTTAAATGCAAGTGTACAACACAGTGAGTCACACACAAGCATTCACACTTGTGAATGTGGCACGCTGTGGATAAGCACATGAAAGGATCAGACCTGGTGAAAGAATGCTGCTGCTTTCATCATCTTTGTTGCTGTTTCTATTTTTAAAGGTGCATGAGCTCCTTGACCTGTTACATCTGTAATATGTTAACGACAGATATGCCCAAGGTTAAAATGACGTTTAGTTTCCACAAGAGGTGAGAGAATATTTTGAAATGAAAACAGAGAGAGGGAGGGGCAGGGCTGTGAGGTTTTAGCAGGAGGGAAGGGGTTACCTTTTTTTTTTTGAAAATCTATAAACAGGTGACGTATAATTCCTCGTGATAAGCAGTCCCAGCCAACGTCAGCATTTGTGACTCAATCCAAAGAATTGACAGCTTGATTGAATGAAAACCTGTCTTAAAAGGGGAGGTAACATTAGCTCAAGGTCAGGTCGTGCTACAGTTTGGAAGTAGGATCTTCCCATTGCATACTCATCCTTCTTGACATTACTTACTTTCCTGAAATGGGAAAAGAACCAGAACCCTCTAAATAACACAATCACACATAAATAAACAAAGAGAACCTAGAAGCCACAGATCACAGGGGGATGATGACCTCTGACCTTCCAGTGCGAAGCGGAAAAGGTCAGGACTTGGATCGATGGTCAAACTGCGTTTCCCCTCCTCTCCTCTCCCCTCCCTCTCCACTTTGTCCCGCAGCATACGAGAGAAATCACTTGACACTTCATCAAGGAGGGGGAGAAAGCGCTTTACGGCTGCACTCATCATCACCTCCTTGTTGAGCAATAGACGGTCGGCTCGCCACGCCTCTCCATTCCTGTGGAGAGAAGATTTGGAGCAGGGCATTAAAGAATCTGCTGAGCCTCAAATTGACCTGTTTCACTTCTGTTAAATCATTCTGAAGCAAAGAAGCTGAAAGGAAAACAAGGATACCTTTTCTGAAGCAGATGTATTGTTCTTTAGCTTAACATTAAATAATATATGTATTATAAAGGTATAGTAGTACTAAAGAAGAAATAGTTACTTGGTTACATATGATAAAAGTATCTTGATTGTAAACATTTTCATTGGTCCACCCACTGAATTTAAATTCCCAAAAGTGCTTTAAAGGAGAAGATAAAATGTGAAACTTACTTCTTTGTATGTTGCAATTAAAATCAACTAATTAAAGCTTAATTTTTGCCATGTGCAGTTTCATACAGCACTTCAGTGATTATTGAAATCTCTTAAATAATTTATTTTCTGTTTCACACTCTCCAAATATCAAAAGTATCAACATTTTTAAACATCTCCCTCATTTTTTCTTGTTCCTGTAGTTGAATGTTTGAGCTTCACTCAGCAAAATAATGACAAGATTTAACATCAGAAGGCTGTTTTCACATTCATCTGCTGAAAATGCAAAGTTTCTCCGTGCTCACTGACATCACTGCTAGATTGGAGCAAATCCTGGTCCAATATTCAGATTACACTTTTTCAGTGAATGAGGAGACCTCTCTCTCCTCTGTGCAGCAGTGCAACTTTTGAAATGAAGCATATTTGCATTTTCATAGTTTATGGATTTTTCAAGGAGGGACAAAAATGTCATTTAAAGAATTTCTAACTACATAACGGAATTGTTTAATGGAAAAACCCATCAGACACAAATTATTATTCAAAGGAGTAAAATATGTCTGGAGGGGATCTTTAAATTTATTTTTGATTTAACCAGATAAGTCCCAATGAGGTCAGTAAATGGCAGACGTGGCCAGAATGCCAGCATAAGAAGTTTAAGACAAGACTATATAACATCAGGCAGACAATGGCACAAATAAGAAAAATAATGAAAACAAACAAACAGACAAATCAAGTTATGACTGATATACTCTTACACCTATCTAAGTATTTTTTCAAACTTCAAACATTGTTTATTAAATGACAATGATTTAATGCCATAAAATCAAGTTCTCAGATGTTAATCAAACCTACAGCATCAAGAATAAGTCTGAACATTTTGCACAATTCATCAAATACAGTCAAACAAACACATGCACACAGGTGTGTTACTGACTTGAGGAAGACTCCCTTGCTGTGCTGCCGTATCTCTCGGTGTGTGGCCCAGGGCTGCAGGGTCATCCGTCTGGGGTGGAGGCCCTCTGAGCGGAACAGCTCACTGATGTCGGACGGCAGCATGATATTCACACTGCTGAGGGTGCCAACATGCTCCCTTCACACACACACACAAACATGCATAATCAAAAAGGTAACTGCTACTCATGCATATTGAAAAACACTGATGTCACAATACTTTTGCTCTTCATTCTTGTGTCTGTGCTTCTTCCCAGTATGCATCCTTGTATCTTTTAAACATTTCTGTTCACAACACCTCTACCACCTCCATCTTCCTGCTACCTGTAGATGGGCCCAAGGGTATTGAAGGTCTTCTCCATGTGTTTGTGGAGCAGCCGGAAACGATCTTCCCTCCAGAATTTCACCAGGTTGACCCAGCCACTCCTCCCTGTGTGAGGGATCTCCTCAAAGCTCCGCACCTGTCCATCCACACCGCTCCTTCTAATCCCTTTACCCTCTTTAGCTGCTGCTTTTCTCCCTTCTACCTTCCCATCTACCACTGTGCCTGCTGCAGTCATACAAAGAGCCCTTTGTGATGTAATACCACATAGCAAATTTCTGGACTTACAGGTACCCTGCGAACACACAGTCACACAGATGGACATGCTCGTCATCATCCAAACAACTGTGTGTCTGTCGGTCTCATCTAGAGCTTGTTGCTGTTCTCTCTGCAGGACTGATTACTTCCCTCCTCCATCCCCAGCCCAATATCCTTGAAAGTGCCAAGTCACTCTGGTGAACTGATAGGAGGTGATGATTTATGGATTTGAAGGTGCAGAGTTCAAGAGAAACACAACAGAGCCCAAATGTCAGAATGAACCAACACACACATACACACACACACACACACACACACACACACACACACACACACACACACACACACACACACACACACACACACACACAACCAGACGCGCCACAACATAAAAGGTAAAAAAAGACAGAATGAGTCCAGCTTGTCAAAGAAGCCTTTATTATAAGTTTTGTTGCAGCTATTTCACACACACACACACACACACACNCACACACACACACACACACACACACACACACACACACACACACACACACACCACATTTTTGGCTTCATGTTGAATAAAAACCTTTGACATTGCAGCATTAGACTAATTTCACACCATTTTTCACACCAAACTATTATCTCAATAACATTTGGCTAATTTACTGTACACAAGTGATACAGGTCAGAGATTATTTACAAAATACAGCAAAAAATTAATGATTAATTAAATCATGATACATTAATCATAAATACATACATATGTATTTCATTACTTATATGAATGTGTTGCCCTGAGGTTCCTTACTTGTGTATAGATCACTCGGTTGGATCTATATATCATTCAAAGAGCTGAGTCAGCTCTGTAAGCAATAGCTAGTAACTACAGTACTTTCTACTATGGCTACAACTAGCAATTACTTCAGTTAATCTCTTTTTTCAATTCATCAATTCATCATTTTCCCAAAGTCAAAGGTGATTGGTGACTGGTCTTGTTACACCTTTCTTTGATCATGCATGACAAAGTAAAGCATTATATCATATCTGACTAGCTGAATTCAGCATTTTGGGGATTTTCACTAGGAATGACTAAAATGATTAATTGACTGCCAAAATAGCTGCCAATAAATTTTCTGTCCATGAACTAATTGATCCATCATCTAATTGTTGCAGTTCAACTTCCTATTCTAATGGACAACAGCGTTATAGCAAAACTTTACCATGATAAGCTTTCCTAATTTTAGCTTTCAGCAACAGATTGTGTAATATGTAAAACTGTGATAAAATTATTAAAATGTAATATATAAGCAATCTAAATGCAGTGGAAATAGCACGGTTTAATACTAATCTGCCCTGTGATCACATATTAATCACATGACTTTACAAGACTGCCCCCTTGCTGGTTTAAGAGTGGGAGTCTTGCTGTGTTTCCTTCCTGTGAGCACTTCTGTGTTGAAGTTGAGACCTTGAAATGCTTGCAGCAGGTCGAAGCCGTTGTCCTTGGTCTTGGTTTCAGGGTGAATGATCTTTGACAGCTCGTGGGGGAGCGACACTTTCCCTCCAACTGTCCTTAGGTGGTTTGAGTCCTTGCAGTTCTTATTTATGAAAGTTCAAGAAGAAGCAGAGGAGTAAAACACTGAACATATAACTAAATCAACAACACTACTTCTCAATTAATGTATTATTTGTCCAGAATGCTTATGCTTATTTTGGATATTATAAACAGCTCTGTACACAGAGCACAAAGAAAATATATGACAAACTTCAAGAGCTTTTTTGAAAAATGAATGCATAGCATGAAGAGTCAGGACTGCACAGTGATCTAAATCGCTTAGGCTAGTTAACAGACTGATTTGCTTTGGGAGCTGCATCAAAATGTGCATGCTGATAGAAAATTATGCTAATGTGCTGTATGTAATGCATACTCACTATTAAAAATTCTCTTAATGTGCTTTCATTTTAAGTGATGAGGGACCAAATCCAATGTCATTTTGCAGAAAAATACATTCAAAAGTGTATGGTGCCTACATGGGCCTTCTGCAGTGTGATATAATCATGCCATTTTTATTTCCTTGACAGTGTTTC
The DNA here is from genome assembly GCA_024605115.1 of Rastrelliger brachysoma. Taxonomy (NCBI): domain Eukaryota; kingdom Metazoa; phylum Chordata; class Actinopteri; order Scombriformes; family Scombridae; genus Rastrelliger; species Rastrelliger brachysoma. The sequence goes on along the minus strand of JANJYP010103056.1, from coordinate 4,702 downwards.
CCTGTTGAGCTACAGTAGAAGTAAAATAAACAAAAAGAGCAACTTTGGCACTAAAATAATTGAAATAAAATTACTAATTTGAATAAATTGAACAGCTGAAGTAGTAGTGTGACAATATTAAAGGTGAATCGTCTACAATCTACATTTATAGTCATCCACACTTAGGATGAAGCTTCATGTCAAATTGTTGTTGAAGGATTATTTATTGTCTGTGGGACAGTTAAGAGCTGGTATTTGCATGTTAAAATCATTTGATTAATATCATTTTAAGAATTATGGGAATTTATTTTAAAATAGGCCATCCTAACAAGCATCAGGCAACCAGTTTAATAAGGAATATAATAAAAACAATTCAATAATATTTCAGTATCATTCAAATAAGTTAGGTAACAAATTTGAAATTTATAGAGAAAGCTTTTTCAAAAAATTAAAAATAGTGGAAAATCAATGTATTTGGAAGTGCATATGCCTATACTGAGAGTGACTAAGCTGAGTTTTTTTAAGTGCTCACACATACCTCAGACAGACGATATTTTCTCCTGAAATGAGTTCTCAATGCTGCTCTCTCTGCATTCTTCTGAGCGTTCTTTGCTTCCCGCAGCTTTCTGTAAACACAGCAAGCAAAACATAAATGCACCTGACATACGGCAGGCAAAAATTCTATTCATGTATTATCTCAGTCATGGATGTTGTCACAACACAGGTGACTTCAATTAACTGGATTCATTTTTCATTCATGCTCTCATGAAAACTGCAAAGTGGAGCAAGTGATAACATTATGAATATATAAATGTCTATATATTTAAAGCATGTGTTTGTTTCACTGTGTTTTTGCTTCAGATGTGGCAAATTGAGTTTTTCATCATCTCTATCATGGATTTCACATGCAAAAGAATTTTTTCTTGTTTCTAGTAATTATGAAAATCCTTGTGCTGTGTTTCTGTGAAAGGTGTCCACTTGCCTCTCCTTCTCCAAGTCTGCCTGGTAGGAGCGGATCACTGATGCGTCTTTGGTGTGTGCAATGTGGAGAGGAGGGGTCCTCCCCAACCTGTTGCATCCACCTCTTCCACCCCCACCTCTGCTCCTCTTGTTCCTGCGTTTGGCACACAACTTCTTCTTCTTCATCCCTGTCACACAGCTGATCAGCTTCCTGACGGGCCTCCTTAGCGACTTTTTTACTCTCACAACAGACTCCATGATGAGCTCTCAGGACAGAAGCAAACACCCACACTGCTACTATTTTGACAGATGATGGATGAATATGTGATGGTTTTCTCCTTCGCTCATGTTGTGTTGCTCTGATGGCACAAACTCAGGACACACACAGACTGAAGTCCTGCAATAATTCAGGTTGAAGCCTGTCAAGGACAAGGACAGCAGTCAGACAAGGCTCAGACACACAGTGAGTTCACACTGTCTCACGCACACCTGCCCAACCCTCATGTACTACTCAGGCCAAATTTGACTCATTTATACATTTGTAAAAAAGGATTTTCTTATAATTTTATGATTTTTACCAATGTGACCCAGAATACACAGCAATTATTCCCACTTATTTATTTTTGTGCAGCTGATACAAATGATTGTATGCAAATGGATGTTTTGGGTTGATAAGTATTTAAACATTTTTGTTTTCTTTATCCATATTCTATAAAATCATTATGGCTATTTTAAGCCAGTGGGACCATGTAAATTCTTCATCTCCAAACATAAGTGTAAAACCTGAGGAATATGTTTTCTCTGCTCTCTACTTATGAGTGAATAATAGTTTAGTTTAGAAATTTGCTGTAGAGACTCAAGGATACTGTAAAGAACCAAAATATGATCTGTACACAAGGGTTAAAAATGTTACATTTGTCTGCTAGATTGGTGCCAACAGAGTAAAAAGAAGAAAAGAGAGAAAAAATGGAAACCATACAAGCATAAAGAGACAAATGTCACACTTTAACATTTCGGACAACACAATTTTCAGGTAATGTGTCACAATTCATCCACAGACAGAGTGTTTCAACACGGTTTGCTAGCCAAGATTTGCCTTACCCATGCAGGAGGGCACAGTTGGTGAAAGGCTCACAGCGTAAAATCCAAATAAAGCTCCAGCCAGATGGCCCCTGATGCTACCAGATAATGCCACAACGTTTCAGTACAAACCAGAGAAAAAAGAGTAAACAACAAGACCATCCATGAGACGTCTTGTGTGTTCCTTTGTCCTGACCATTTGTTGTTCTGAAGATTCACTCAAGGTTTCAGTTTTTTTTTACTCTTCTGCTTTCCCTCCTTCAGACTCGCTCCACTCTTCTCCAATCCCAACTCTCCAACACAGATTATGACTTAAAGGCCTTAATGAAGGGGAATCTCGTTAGCTGTGGCAGGGAATGCACCCGATGACTCACGTGTTTGTGCTGAGGATTTAGACACTAGCTTTTGTCATGCTGAGTGGCATATACACGCATAACGCAGGCCTGACATCAGTACTGCTCATGTGCTTAGGCTTGTTTCTCTTATAATGTTGCATTATCGGCATGTAGTGTTCTTTATGAGTGGCAGAGCATTAAAGTTGAGAGAAATTGTAGGTGTAAAGGTGACAAAGGGGGCAGCAGGTGCATAATATTCAAAGCCAGCCAAGAGGGCCCTAAGGAAGCCATGCAATTTGATTGCTTCAGAACACCTTATGAAACCAAAATCAGTGGAGATAAAGAGACGAGCAAAGACATGGAAAGAGGAAATCAAACAAAAAGATAAGTATCTCTGTGCTGAGAAAGCAGTGTCAATGCCACAGTGTCACTCTACAAAAGAGAGAACTAGACTTAAAATTGGCTTTGCATGTGGATATCATCTCCCATCACTTGAACCGAAAATGCATTATGAAGGGATCTCTGGTTCCCAATATTGTGGTCAGAACCCCTTGAAGATATCACTGGATTAATCAGAGGTTGCAAGATGATAGGATACTAAAAAAAAAAACAATTTTAACAAACAAAATTCTTTAGGTTTTCAAGCTTTCCTCTTATTTCTGCTTTATTTTTATTTTTATATTAAGTATCTAAAAGTTATTCAAATAAAAAAAGTCCTCTTTATGGAGCTGCAAGTTTAGTCAATGCATAGACTGATTGACAAATGGCTCTCCATGGTGACTTTTGGGCTCTATGGCCTACTCTAATGCCCCATTTGGCATTGACAGCACACACACACAGTCAGACCTTCACATCACTTTAACCTGCATGCAAAATCTCTTATATCCCTCCTATTCTTCTCTCTCTGTTGTCCAGTGTCTCATTTTCTGGCAGGTGAGGATGGTTTAATGCTTTAATGAGATCATCAGGAGGCCACGCCTCTCTGAGCTCAGGTGACAGATCTGGGATCAGTTTACTGCCACAAGTGCAGGAGTGTACAGCTGAAGGAGGAAGGCTGAAGTGATCATGTGTCAGCAGTTCTCTTCAACTGCTAGAGTTCAGACAAATTACTCAACCAACATCTGAAGAAAGATTCTTCCATTATTATCATGCAAATCTAGCTCATTGTGAAAAACTGCAAAATTAACAACAGTAAAAATTAATTGTACAAAGGCTTTCATGAGCAATGCACATGTTGTCAAATGTTTTGTGCAGACTGGACTTGATGTTTGTGTGTGATGCAGAGCTTTCATGCAAGCAAGAGAACTACTTAAGGGATTCTCAGGGGGATGAGTGTTCAAAACGTGACATCAATCACTGACACCCACCCACCCACCCTCACACACACACATACACGGTCATGTTTAACATAACCCCAAGTAACCTGAACTTCAAATAAAGTCTTCACCTTAAAATGAATGATTTACATTAAGAAGATTTGCTCTTTGTCCTCATAAGAAAGCTGAATCTCTGCAACACAACTGTGCTGTACTGTGTACAGTACGACCCCACAACGAATACCTAGTACACATACACATACACACAATCTGGCTGACCAACTAAACCGGTTAGAGAGGGTGCAAGGTAACAGCCCAGTGAGGATTTCAGAATAAACAGGCTAACTGAAGTTAGCATGTTAAAGAGAATTACCACAACACTAAATGTGAGCACATGAGACCACACACATGCTTCCTGTGAGTATACCTTTTCATTCACAACATAGCCATACCAGGATTAGGTCTTGAAATTACCAGTGCAGAATTCACTGCATATTGCGCCCTGTACTTGTTCACACATAACCCCATGCAGGATATGTTCCTGCATATTTCAGGAATAGACTGTATGTGCAAAAGGGGGCAATGCACACATATACAGGAGCAGTGTACCACAACCGTGTAACACCTACAGGTTCAAACCATGAATAAAGATATTTTAAATATTAAAAGATGACATAAAAATATGTGGGGCTGACATCCAGCTCTGTCCAGTAACAGACACTACATGCAATTACATATTCATTTAATACTAAAAATACTAAATATACATCTCATTAGCATAATGGCCCCAGTACATAAACACAGTAGATATTATTCTTTTAAATGAAGACAACATTATCATTAGGGGATTCCTTTCTGTGCTATGTGAACATAAAATCTTTGAATATATATATTTTTTTGGCACAGACACCTTTATTGTGAAGTATGTAAACAGGAAATGGGAGAGAGAGAAGGGGTAGACATGCGGGAAAGGATGTTCCGGCTTTGAACTGGGGTCTGCCGCTCAAGAGCAGTGCTCCATGTGGCCTGCAC
>JANJYP010103042.1:0-10226 GCA_024605115.1 Rastrelliger brachysoma | reverse complement strand
AGTTTTTAGTGTCACAGCTACTGAGTTTATGGAAGAAAATAAACAGTGCTTTAAATCATGACTATACATAGTTTGAATGTTTTCTTTTAATATATACAATTATATGTATTATTATCATGAACTTGAACTTGCACAAACTGACACTGTTCACTTTTAAAGATTTCTTTATGCAGAGGGGTGGATGTTCTCAGGAGCATTTTCCTGTTTATTGTCACATTTATGGGTTTGTGTACTGACAGGAAACAACGTTTTAAGTAGCACTTAGCTTGTAGTGACAGTCGCTTGTGTTTCACATCCTGTGCAAGGACAACGAACCGACGTGGAGTCAGCACCACATNGTAGCACTTAGCTTGTAGTGACAGTCGCTTGTGTTTCACATCCTGTGCAAGGACAACAAACCGACGTGGAGTCAGCACCACACGTAGCAGTGAGCGACATTTTTCTTTTGGTCCAGCTTTTTAGTGAACATGTAATATCCAGCATGAAAACTGTGTGTCGGCACTGATTCTGGAAACCAATAGACAATGCTTTGAGGGGACATTTAGAGAAGTCTGACTGTGCAGTTTTATTTACTGTATTCATTAGGCTTTATAATTTGATAACCAGCAGTTCATTCAAAGGGCAACTTCCTCTCAAAGGCTGAGCCGGAGTATGGTCTAGATTGTTAGTTAAAGCTTTGATGAACAGCATGAGTTGCCATGGAATCAGTGGTGCTCTTAAATGGAAATTGAATAGAAAAGAGCTGCTTTTATTTATAACTGAAAAGCTAACATTCATTATGCATCATGGTGAAAAAGCCCACTAAATATTTGTAAATGTACACTGAGTGCTTGTCAGAAATATGGCAGTAGCTTGATGATGAAAGGCATTTCATACAGTTGCCATAACAGAACACTTCATATGTCTATTAACAACATGAATTTGCTGCTCGGTTTGCCTATTCATTAGGGGTGTAAATTGGAGCCTTCGTGACGATTTTTATTTCAATTTCTTTAGCCAACGATTCGATTATTTTTGATACCTCAGAATTTCCCACGATACGATTTGATTCTCAATATTTTAGCACACAGGCTGAGCCCACATGAAGTTTTGAGCGAACAGAGAGCACTGCACACTCGCTAATATAGCACAATATCAAACGCTATTGTAACTGCGCCCGGGAATACATTATTCAACTATGTGAAGTAAGCTTAAAGTAAGGTAACTGTGGGAAGGCTACAGTCGCACATACATCGGAGATTACTATGTAGCGCTGTCTGCGGCACAGGAGTAGGTAGTACGCTGGAGCGGATACTAAAAATAGATGAGTGAATGGACAAAATAAACATGCATTGATACGAATCGATGAATCATTACACCCCTACTTTTCACTAACACTGGCGGATTTTGATGATAATGGAACAATAAGTGCTCTCTCATTGCTAAAGACTGCTTGTCAGATAAGATTTGAGGCAGTGGCATGTCTCTTTATATGAACATAGACTGGTGTATATTGTTTTTTCACCACAAAATCCATATTGTCACAGCTCTACTCTCAAGTCATGTTTGAGCACTTGTATCTACACGTTAATAGACTTGAGTCCACTATTAACTCCATATCTCGTACCTGGCTCCAGACAACCTGTGGCAGCTGTCCAGCCCATGATGGGAGGTATGGCACCCACCAACGCTCCCACCCATGTGTTAACAATGCTGAGCCTCTTGAGCGGTGTGTAGCAACTTGTGTAGAGAAAGATGTTGAGGGCCCCCAGGAAGCCCGTCAAGGGGTTCACCACCAGTGTGAGGAGTGCAATTCCAGGGACTCCACAGCCCAGAGCAAAGGACACTGCATGAAGGGGACTGCCATGAGAAAGAAAAGAGAAAAAAAAAATNGGCCCCCAGGAAGCCCGTCAAGGGGTTCACCACCAGTGTGAGTAGTGCAATTCCAGGGACTCCACAGCCCAGAGCAAAGGACACTGCATGAAGGGGACTGCCATGAGAAAGACAAGAGAAAAAAAAAAAAGAGAATCAGGTAAATCAGTGAAAGAAAGAAAAATTATATGCAGGAATGTTTAAGATCAAATTCAAATGGCGTATTTTGATAAAATGAGAGTAACAGTACAGAATACAAAAGCTCATCACCACTATGGGAACCTATGAGATGATAATGTTTTGTGGGCTTCTGCAACCATCAGATAAGACAATGATAGCTCAACACGCACGCACACACACTCACACAGACCCATGGGGGCCACACACTGACAGTCAGCAGAGCATGGCTGAGACTCAAAACGGGAGGCTTAGAGGAAGCTCATCTGATAAGAGTTTGTCAGGGATAAAAGTAGCCCGGCAAGATGAAGAGCATGTGCACACGCCAGAGATCAAAACTAGCTGAAGAAAACCACTGCGGCTCAGGCTTTTAGCCGGATGAAGACTTCCTCCTCCACTCATCTTTTATTGAAAGCAGTGACGGCGAGGTCTGGTTCAAATTCACCAGTAAATGCTTCATAAATTAAAGAGAGGGTTAGATTAAAATCTTGACCAAACGCAGGCCTTTTCTTCAAAAAGCAAACAGGGCTTTTATTTTGGTGGTGTGGCCGAGCGGGGAGATTGGTGCATTAATGTGATTAGTGGTGTTATGTCTGTTTTATGTGGGCTGAGGTGGGGCCGTGCAGGCTGGCTATGGGCTGTTGACAGTCTGGCTGTGGGCTGCTCAGCAGGGGGTCAGAGGAGGGAGAGAGTGCGTCACATGGCCCGAGGTGGCTTTACTGTCCTTTGCTTACAGTCTTACTCAGCCGCAGTCATAACGTCAGGTAGGTAAGGTCAATACAGAAAGCCCAAGATGTGGCAACCTAAACCACAATCAAGGCCAAGGGATCCAAATGCTAAACATGAGGGGGTTTCACTCATCGGGTTAAAAAAAAAAAAACAGGATGAATCTACTTTGAATTTAAGTTACCTGTGAAATATTTAATTGGGCAGAGAAATAAACACTTTACAAATGAGTCATCTGGCTTGAGAAACAGTGGATTCCATAAGTGCTGTGAAATTGGGAAAAGACTACAAAAAGATTACTGGAAACCACACAGACGAGGCAACCCACACACAGAAACTATTTCCATAAACATATATGACAGCCAGAGAGGAACACATGCTAGAAAAAAAGAAAGCTAACAAGGAAAACAAACTGACGAATAATAGAAAATTTGGCCGGGGTGGAAAAAAGCCGCAGAGCGCGCTGAGGGTGAGTGAAGTTCAGCTCCACACGGAGATCAGTACGCTGGGTTACAAAGGTCTTACTCATTCAAAAAAACCAAAAGAAAGTCTGAACTGAAGTTGTTAAAACTTTAACAGTGATCAACATTTTTTTTTTTTTTTTACCATTTTTTGACATTTTATAGATTAGTTGACCCATCTAGAAAATAATCCGACAGATTAATTATTAATGGAAATGTGTTTTGGTTGCAGCCCTAATGACTACCAAGTATGAGATAAGAGTTGAAAGCAACAGAAGGAGGTAAAACAATCTTTGTAAAAATGAGACGGATCAGATGGCAGGTTGATAAGAATCCCTTCATACCACACACTGCGTTGCTAATCATAACTATCTTCAACTAAAGAAAAAAAAAAATTCCCCTTTTGAGAAAACTTATCTTCTTTGTTCCTTCTTTTTACCAGACAGAGTTATTCAGCATTGTCACATATGGACGGCTCAAACTCTGTAAAAACCACTACAAAGCATGGGGGACCGTCACCCGCATTACACACAAGAAGAATAAAAGGTGGAAAAGATGATACGCATAAGATGACAAACCATTTCTGATATTGTCAGCATATGGGTCACACAGTCCCTCACGAAAGGACAGACACAGCTGATGAACATCGTTCTAGCTTATTCAAGGCCTCGCTGTGGAAAACAACATGCAGAATGTGTAAAATGTGGCCCTCTGATGGCTTGTTTGACAGGACAGTCCAGCCTCCCATCTGCTGTCTGTCTCTGCGCGGGATTGTAAGTGTGAGAGAGAGAAAGAGGGAGACAAGGGAGTACAAAGAACGAGAGATATAGTGTTTCTGTGGGTCTTACAGACAGGCAGACACGCCTCCTTATGTCAGGAACAGGCTAAAAGCCAGAGAGAAGAGGCAAGTGTTTAGACAGTGACAGGACATCTTCAATCACCAGCTCAACAACACAAGAGTCCACTTTTAAACAGAGTGTCAATGCAGAATTCCTGAGAACGGGATGAGATAAGCTGTGAAGTTTCACTGTCTTGTGTATCTTCAGTATAATGGCAGTATTCAGGCTCTTAGGTCATAAAGTGATTAGGTTATGTTAGTAGGGCACATGTATTTAGCTTTATCTAATTAGCTATATGTGGATTTAAGGTGTTACCTCCTCTTATGCTAACAAGCTGTTAGCTTTTGTTCTCCCTGAATTAGAATGAAAGGAGAGATAAGAGCTTTTCCTGTAAGAGAGTGAAATGCAAAGCAAGCAGACAGTTTCCTGGCTCTGACAATGCACGAAGAGGATTGGGTTTGTGTGTTTTTTTGCCTTTCTGCATGCATGCATCAGTGAATATCTGTGCGTCTCCCAAAGCAGCAGGTAGAGACGAGTATATCCATTCACTGAGTCAGATTTGAAGAAGCGTGGCGATGCACGCAGGTCAGTGAGCAATAATACAGAGGTTATCTGACATCTTAACAGTGGAATTAGCAAAGTAGGGAGCGAGCAAGGTAAACTACACCCTCACCTCGATCTTGCTCCTACTCTTTCCAGGTAACGTGCTCAACTTACAGTTGACAGGTGGAAAGCACAGGAGTCACTGCTGGCATGCATTTCTGTTATTTGCAGTTGTGATCTCTGGCAGCTGCTAGTTTACATATACAACAGCTCATAATAACCGATGGTGATACAGAAGGTTGTAAATTGATACAGGATGTGTGCTCAGTGCTTCTGTTTTATTTAAGGCATACTTATAACATAATACTATCCACAGATACACATAAGAGCCATCACAAGCAGATCATGTTGTGTTACTGGAATAAAAAAAAAAAAACTTTGATAAGGTCAGTGTGCAAGAAAACAGCAGACTCTGTTATTTGTCTAGTATCAATTGTACATAATTTAGCCTGTGTGGCTCAGTAGCTGTCATGTCGTACAGCGTGCTGGTCAGCTTCTGCATCGAATTAAACCCTGACTCACGCTGAGCTGTGGCATCTCTCTCCTCCTTTACACTCTCCAGTCCTTTTTCATTGTCTTTTTAAAGTAAATAAAGAGTGAAGAGAGAGAGGTGGTCGGCCAAATATTTCATGCAGAAGAGAAAGAGAGAGAGAAAAAAAGTAGATGCAGTTAAATAAGAAAAAAAAAAAGCACTGTACCTGATCTGCCCACGGACGAGCGGACGGTTCTTTGTGCGGTTCATGTTGGAGTCGAAAGGCACCTCAAAGTACTGCGGAGGCAGAAGAATAAGTGGGTTAATGAAGGAAACACAGACAAAAGCAAGGAAAGGAAAGACTGTGTCACCATCCATTCACACAAACACACGCACACTTTAGGATTCAACTCCATAGCGGCAGTTTCGGCTTCATTTTTTCCTTCCCTTGCTGCAACTCAGGTGCAGATGTAGTCAACAAATTCAGGTTTTTTTTGCAGTGAGCAATATACAGGCACAGACTGATTTGGCCTTAAGCAGCAGACAGTAATAATTCTGCAGATTCAAATAAGTAAAATGAGTTAGTTTCAAGTGAGTTTGTATTTCTCCTGCTTGTATGGTCTCAGATATTGCTTTTTCGTCACATGAATATGAATGCACCCCCAGTAGCCCAAATAAGTCTAGACCACTTTATTACATTCATAATGAGCACTAAATGACAGGAGGAAAGATGGGACCCCTTCTACCACGGCTGCCTCTGTGAATTTTTCTATGCAACATCTGGATAGAAACAATGTGTAGTGGAGCGGGCTTATTGCACGGCCACCGCAAATCTCTGCACCAAATGCTCACCCTGCATTTCCAGAGTAAATGGACTAGAGGTGGAAGGTGGAGGCAGTGAGCTATGGGGTGGGAGGTGGTGGTGGGGGGGTGTTCTGGGATACAACTATGTGAAAAACTACTTATACTCCTGTTTTATGATCTGCTCTGGAGGAGTATTGCTTCAAAGTGCTCCCATGAGATTGGCAATGTGTGACTAAAATGCAAACACATGGGGTGCTTAAACGCAGGAACAGGTGGTGGTGGGGGGGTGTGTGTGTGTGTGTGTGAGTGTGTGTGTGTGTGTGTGTGTGTGTGCAAATGCACATAAATGTGTGTATTTGCTTGCCTGCACAAGAGCCTTTGACTAATGAAGAAAACAGATAAAGCACCTCAAGTGCTGAATATCAAGATACATCCATTCTGATATATAGTTCACATAAAATATCTAATAAACAGATAATCCACTTTTCTCTTCTTAAACCCCAGTCCCCAGATTTACAACACTCATGACATCGGAAAGCCACCATGTTATTAAAAAACCCTGGTGGAGGACATTATATTTCACATATTTTTTTATTTTAACATTAGGAAGTGGACTGCACCATTAAGATCTAATGCACTGTAACTTAAGTCGGGATCCAAATGCAAACCACCTATGAAAAGATCAAACATGTTTGATAACTATTTGGTCGTCTTGGACGAGGTTTGGCATTTGGGAGGCACACCAAACCTCTCAGAGCAGGAGGTCAGCCACACTCAACAAAACGACTCCATTGACATGCCAGCCCCGAATTTCCATCTGGGCCGTTGGGCTGTCAGACTTTGTATTATATTTTACAGTGAATGAGCCATTAATGAGCTTTCTCATGATTTCTGGTTATAAATGGACGGTGGTGACCCAGTGCAGCCACCCTTTAGTCATCGTGCAGTTGTGAAATAGTGAAAAGTTAACTTGTGCTCATTTGAAGAAACATAAAGCTTTCAAGAAATCCCTAGTCTACTATTTTGAAGAGAAAACTACGATGAATAATACTAGAAACAGCTTTTGACAGTCATGCCAACATGAAGAAAAGTAGGTAAATATATGTTCTTATTTTGCTTCAGTTATTACTAAATTTGCAGTGGCACCAAAAACCCTTCACACACCCAAAAGAAATTAAAATAATAAGCTGTTCACATATGCTCAAATGAAAATCTCCTGCTTTGCTTTTCCATCTTGGCCTCAGTTGTCATGGAGCACTAGCTGCTAGCTGGGTTTGACTAGACGGGGCTAAGCTAACGCACAGCTGCGTATGTGGCTGTGGGACCCAAAGGTCCAGGCTGAGGTGTTAATTCTATTTCCTGGGTCAGGAAATGCGTCAGGGGGTCAGGGGCCACATGAGAGAGAAATGCACTTTGTGGCCAGAGCTGAGCAGTGCTGAACCAGGCCTCAGGCAGGCCCGGGGCCAAGCTCTTTGCAACACTGCTCACATAAAAAAGGATCCACTTAGTTTCCAATAACATCATTGCACATGTAAAAGAAAAAAAAAAAAAGAGAGAGAGACCAGGACACAGAAGACAACAGTGTTCTATGCCCTCACAGTCGTATGAGGCACCTGTACACACAATAACAGAAGAAACATATAAGAATATGTCAGAATGAGAAAAGTGCATGAAAACATGAGATCTACACCGCTGAGAGTGTTTGGATGAACCTCTCCTGTGTGTATACGGATGATATGATGTGAATGTCAAAGTCACTCAGTCCACCCCACTGCGTGCCGTGTTGTCGTTTCACAGTTTGTCCAGTTCTGCTCTCGTTCCTCCCTCTCTGCCTTTTAAGTCAGACTGCCTCATCTGGTTCACATCAGTGGCCCCCTCAGCCCATGTCATTATTTCCGCCCAACACTGCCATGTGTTACAGTGAAGGCAATAAAATAATTGGGCCATTTGTATTTTGTGTGCATGCACGTGTGCTGCTACAGGTAGGTCTCAAAGTAGTAATGTTTAAATGTGATGGGAGTGTCACGGGTCTTTAGAAAATATTTTCACACGTTTAATGGTATCTATAGCAACAGGCTCAGTCTCCAATAGAGCACTTCAGACGAGTGTACTGTATATTTATGATCCCACTCATAGAAAACATTACTAAGCTTTTGGTAAAATATAGACCCACCCCCAACATCTTTCAAAACGCCAACAGCTAAATTAAGAGACAATAAAACAATTAGTAATTGAATTATTGTGAATTAACATGTTTTTATTACTGCTTAAAAGGGAAATAAAAATATATTTAATCTCCAACTACAACACATAAAAAAAAATCATAAAATTGGTAGGGATAAAACTTTTCAGCAATTCAGTTCGCATGTGTGTTTAAAGTTTACATAATCACACATTTATTGGCCATTTTTTATAGTCTGTATGTGCTGATACAGTGTTTGCCTACAATAGGTTAGATAACCCTTATATACAGTACTGTTCATAGTCTGACTCAAAACCAAATCACACTTGTACATTCCCCATCAGTCATTAATACATGTTTGATAAAAAAGATATTTGCAGTCATTATTTTACAGTCTGTGAGGTTTATAGGATATAATGAATACAACATGTTTGAATGCTGAGTTTTGATTTTCCTTTTAAATAAACATAGATTAGATGTGTACATTAGGATATATACAACTGTAAAAAGAATTATTCTTTTTGTCTCCATTGTTGTATACTGTGGGTCACATTAGGAAGGGTGTGTACAAGGTGTTTTTACAGCTCTCAAGTGTAAAAACAAATGGGTCAAATATGACCCTGAACAGCATGTTAAAGGTTAAGCGAAAGTGTCAGTTACGGTTGAATGAACTATATGCAATGTTCAAATTAGCTTTTTATTATGACGCATGTGTACAAGAAACAAAGGCTACTATTTATTTTGTGAGCTCTACAGTTTATTCACGGTTCACTAGCTGACAATAGTGAACAAATCAATCAAAGCATTTTTGAGCGGTGACACACCTTCAGCAAACAAATAAAGGTTTGGAAATGGATTAGGCTTTAAATATCAGATACAGCTACATAAAAATGGTAAACTTTATGGATCAGCTAAGGACATCTATCAAGAGGTGGCTGGGAGATTAAACCGGAAGTCACGGAGAGTGTGGCTGCTGCTTCCAATTATGCACACAAACACATATACACACACACACACACATAAAACCCATAACTGTAAAGACAATTATCTGCCAGATTATGACGGAAAACAGGCGCAACTGATGTGAGAAGTGAAGGAGAGGGGGAGTACAGCTGCCACAACCTCCGAGCTATCAAAGACTGAACGTGATCCACAGCCAACCACCAGGCCTCAATTGATAACAGGCGGCAGGGAGCCACTTCCTATTCTTGTGCCGAAGCTGAAGAAGACAACTTGGCATTGTATTGCGATATAATTTATGGTGATTCTAAGCCACAAAATGTGTCGGTTTGATGAGTCTAAATTAAACACTAAGGCAGACGAAATTTAAAGGCTATGTAATTCTGACAGTAAATAAAATGTTCAATTTCATCCAGCAGATATGAAGTTGGACTGTGTAACCTCTTATTTAGGGACAATAAACTAGACAAAGAAATTGACATTCTTATACTTTAATAATACTTCTCACAGGAAAAGGCTTGCCGTTACCAACCCTACATGACAAATACACCTCTGTTCTGCCAGCAAACACAACAATCGGAAGTGCAGCGAAGGGCGGAGAGGAGTGATACAGTAACAACACACTGTGCATTTACTGTGTTTACTCGAGAGGCAAGAGTGTGCCTAAACACAGGCGCACAAGAACACACACGGCCGAGCAGCTGTATAGCTTTGGCTCACAGAAACATCAGCTGGCTTAAACAACGTGTCTCACTCGCTTTGTTGAAGGAAGCCCAGGTGCAGGGGCTAAACCTAACAAAAAAAGACCAAAGTCATCACTTGTCAGAATGTCACCTGTTTGCACACTGGAGTTGAATGGCATACTCAAATATCCACAGGGCAACGTGTTGCTCCGATGCATGCGAGCCAAGTCTACTTAAAGAGCGCGAGAGCTCTCAAAGCCCTCTTCAACGCCAACTGTGAACTGTCTCTGATCAGCCACTTGACAAACAAGCCGTCAAAGATTTACATAGATTAAGCTTCCCTCAGAAGTCCATTCAATGGTTCTGGCAGACGTATACTTTGTTTTTGAAGTCAAACGAAAGAAAAGAAGTCGGACGAAAACAGGCAAAGCATGCAACCTGACTCGTCACAATGCACAAAAAAAAAAA
>JANJYP010103001.1:0-30853 GCA_024605115.1 Rastrelliger brachysoma | reverse complement strand
ACAATCAGCTTTTTCTGTTACAGCAGCAATATGGAAATTAGGAGCGGTGCTGCATACAGCCTTTCTAAAATCAAACTTCAAATATGGTCAAAATCGACTTCAATATGGACCCATTAACTCTGTTTTTACAGATTAACTAATTTATTAACTTAGTCTTGATTCAGTTTTTCTGTTGTACTGTATTTATATTCATTATGTATTCATTACATCATCCAAATTAGCTACTGCCAATAACTCTGACACATTACACTTATGTTCTTAAAATGTCAATATTCATTAAATTGCATTATCCCCTATGAATCAACAAATAAATAATTTTTCTCAGTCTCAAGCAGGACAATGTCCAACTGCAACAATATATCTTTCATATAAAAAGGTGCTATGTCAGCACCTTCACACTTTGTCCCCACTGTCAAGAGCCTGATGAGTTGACTCAGCAGCTTAGAGATTCTTCACTGTTTTCAAGGACTTTCAACACATTTTTTTGTTGTAAAGCAGCACCTCTGCAGAAATGTAAAAAATGACCTTTGTCCTGACGTTTACCAGATTTCTTATATCAAACAGGAAATGAAAAGGTCTTACTCTGACAGGAAGTCAGCGTGGTAGTAGTAGTCGGACAGTTTGTCCAGAAAGGACCTGGGCTCCAGGATGAAAGTGGGCAGCACCACTTTGGACAGGTCCATGCCGGGCCGCACCTGCTTCAGTAGAGTCCAGATCAGAGATTTATTCTCTTCTGATACCGTCTCTGTCTGGGCAGCCTCACCAGCCTGGAGACACACATGAACAATGGAAATATTTTTAAACAGGGTTTCTGTTCAACCTGAAGCTTTTTAAGACCGTTATGAATTACATTTAAGATCTACACTATGCACGAAGAAGTAAGGAGAATCTCAGTCTCTGAATAACTCAATATCTGATATTGACTGTGACACTGCTTTCACACCAAGTGTGCCTAATTTGAAGGTGCACTGTGCTTCAAATTGATTGCTTAGTACAGGTTTCAATCAACCACTGAATTCTGATTGTTCAAGTCAACACTTATTAAACTTGCACTTGCCTATAGTTACTGTTGACAACGAGAAAATATCAGTAAATTTGACTGTTACATTGTAAAATCCTGCTGGTAGATCCAACCCAAATGTTAAAGTGTTTCTGTACATGGCTACTTTTCACTTTACCTTTTCTACTTTATACATGCAATAATACGTTCAGCATGATTTATATAGTTCATACTAAATATCTTAATTCTTGTAAAATTCACAATTTTTTTAGTTCCAACTGGTGTGCTGTTTGAATGGATGTGACCCCACACACACATACACACACACCTATACACACGAGCAATTTGTATATTATAGTATGAAAACGTGTCCACATGTACTGCGAGTGATGTGGCAACTCTGAGTGTTTAATTAATGAGCTGTCAAACTCACATTTCACCGGTATGGAAATGCACATTAGCGCTTTCACATTCGTCATCTTGCCGTCTCTCTCACACACACACACATATACTCACACATCATCCCCCACACAGAATATGTGATCAAAGCTGGTCCGTGTTACAGCTTTCTTAATAGCCCCAGCAGAGGAACATGCTAATTTCTTCTCATTATGCGAAAAACCTTCAGCTAAGAAGTTTTTATACTCCAGCTAAAAAGATGAAAATGGTTGTTGTGAGAAAACCCCTGAGATTATATAAAACACTGCGGCCATCTACACTGGTTTTTATATATTATATATATATATATATATATAGGCTATATTGTATTGTAGTGGCCATTCTTTCTTATTTATTTTTTGTTCCGTACCTCTCCCAGCTCCTCGTGGGACTGTTCCAGGTACGGGGTTTCCCGGAGGTGTTCATTAGGGTCTAAGTCGATGTAGGAGTCGTCTTGGCGCTCTGACGTGTCGCTGTCGCTCTCCTCGCTCTTCTCCAGTCCCTCCGGGTCTGACTCCTCGTGGTCCTGCTCGCCCTCCCGGTCCGATTTATCAGAGTACAGGTCCGGATCTTTTAAATGGTCGCTGTCGTTGAACCTGGAGGGTGGTAGGAAGTTGTTGGTAAGCTGTTTTCTAGGTGATAAATAATAGCTTCATTTTTAGTTTTTTATTCCACTTACTGGAAACCGTGCATGTTGTGTGCTCGGAGGAGGCTGTAGAAATTTATGGAGTGTTCTCCCGTGGTGACGGTGCTCATGTCCTCCTTCCCCTCGCGGATCATGGTCCTCTTAAGCAGGCTGGAGCACTTCAGGGCCAGTTCTAAGGCGTCCATCCAGCATCGGCCTGGAGGAGACATTTAGATTCAACACTTGACCATTAGTGCATTAACTGTGCTTTCATCATAGACATAAACAGTGTTTCTGTAAGGTCTGAATGTAGGTTTGGTTCTGGTCCTATTCCTGCTTGGACTACATCTTGATGTTGTTTTGTTATTTGTTGCATTTTTAAGGGAAATATATAGAGTTGAAATGAGCATAGTGGAATAAATGAGAGAGTAAATATTGTGTGCTCTAATATGTGAAGAACATCAAGTTATTTTGGACACAGCTTCTGTTGGAGTGTTCCAGCACCATGGACAGAGATAGAGTGGGAGAGAGACTGAATTGGACGTTTCAGCACCACGGACAGAGACGCACAGGCAGCTGGGCTGTGTCTCAAACCATAATTGACTGACTCACTATGGAGAATTAAATGTAGAAGACGACTATATAAAGACCAGTTTGAATAATACTCTCTCTCTCATCCACACAGACTGTAGACATGTTTATTTACTACTGTGTTCAATTTATAGATTTATCTTTCTAGCTCTGGTTGTGGGCGCTATTTTATCACTTCAAGGTAGTATTACTAGGATCAAAAGAAAAAGACAAGATAAGACAAGAAAACAGTGTGCTAGTGTATATTATTTTACAGTTAGTGTCAATGCTAGTGAGAAATAAGTGAGAAAAAAATCATCAGTATGATAAGATAAGCCTATTCCTTTATAAATACAACACTGGGGAAATGTATGATGTACCTTTAAACAGGCAATAGATACTAACTTTATTTTCTATACTGTTCACTTTTATGCATTGATGTGTGTGCTTGCAATCATTATACATCAAACAATAGTAGAATGAAAACCGTACGGTGCTTCTTCTCATCTAACACTATAATTAAACGTATAGTAATGAAGCTTCCACCAGCGTTATGCTGATTGATAGCTTCATATGTACCACTCAGTGAAATGCGCCGCTAACGAGACAAACATCTTAAGTGTGGATGACGGCCCTGTCTCTTACCATCAGACTCAGACGCGGCGCGGAAGATGAGGTGGCTGCTGGGTAACGGCTGGGTGATGGAGCCCACCGCTTCTCCTTTAGGACCCTGTGGAAGAAAAAAGAGAAAGAGGGAGGGGTGAGAAGATGTTACGCAACAGGTTCAGCGTTAAAAGCTCAGATGGGTTGTTTTTTCTTTTATTCTGTTCAATCATTTATATATGCAAATGAAGGAAGTATAGAATCAAGAGTATGTTATTATGCAAATGAGGTACAAGAGTGAGCAGAGGGGATAGGAATTAAACAAGAGTGAAGTGTTTATTTTCATAACGGAAAGCGAGGGACGCTGTCATCAGGAAAAAAGAAAAAAAAAACACAGGTCGCTAATTGTGATTTGAGGCTTTTCATAATACGAACAAAAGGGAGAAAAAAAACACTCCAACACGTGAGGTCGCTGATGAATACCAAATCACAGTTGGAACAGAGCTTAAAAAAAACAAAAAACAAATGGGGTGGGGGCAAATGGAAAAGGCGTGCTGTTAAATTTGCAAACGGTCGGCTAGACGTGCGGTTCTTCTGTGTCCGTCCTGAATGAGATAAAGATGAGCTCTTCATTATACAGTTAACATCCAGGTGCATAAAGGATTTGATTTTTAGTGGAAGATCTGATCCTTTAAGTGTCTTTTCTTTTTTTTTTTTTTTTTTTTTTTTGTTCATCACCAAAGAGCCAAACACGCCGCTTTCAAATCCACTTGTCTGCATAACAAAAACCGCTGCTATCCACTTAACCGTCCATTATGATAAAATCTAGGACGTGATTAATGTGACTGAGATGTAAGTGAGGGTCGTGTGCGGCAGATTTAACACCGGGTCATTCGATGTTATACAATGAAGTTCAGTTTATTAGTTGTGAGAAGTGCTACTCTGTTCCAAAGCAGCTTTATAAAGTTGAAAAAAAAACTTTTAAGAGGTAGAGGAGGTTGCCCTGTATCATCATGAGATATATAGAATGCAGAGTCAGCTTTATACAAGTGCTATACTACACTGCTGGAGTTCAAACCATATGGAATTTTGTGAGTATTTCCCATTCTATTTTATCCTTTTTCAAGACTTTCATTTATTCATGTTAGTTCCTGTTACTGTGATGATTTACCCTTCTGTTCTTTGCTTCTCTGCAACCCACCACAGCACCTCTTAAACTGCTCAGTCCTGTTCTGATCCTAGTTTATGAATAATACTAATGATAATAATAATACGAACGATAATCATAAGTTTTTGTATAGCACTTATCATACAAGAAATATTGCTCAAAGTGCTTTAAAACAAAAGAAATGACATACACCAAGTGCTTCACATTAAAACAGCCAATTACGTAATAATGGTCGATCACATAATAATTACCAATTACTGATAACATAATAAAGATCGACAGTGTAATAACAATGAAAACCTAATAGTGACCGATAACTCAATAAAGACTGATAATGTAATAATGGCCGATGATGTAATAATGACTGATAACATAATAATGAATGATAGCATAATAGTAGCTGATAACGTAATAAAGATCAACACATAATAATAACCAAAAATATATTAAGGGCTGATAACATAATAATGACTGATCTGTGTTTTCTATACAAAGACCGGTGTGGCACAGCACCACAGAATCAACCGACGGGTACTGGCGACATTGTAATAACAGTGGTGATCTAGTTCTTTGTCTTACAAATTCTTCTATTCTGCTATTTGCTCCAGTCTAACTCATTGCTCTGTGGCATCGTGCAAATTTCCCTCACTGCTTATCTTAAAAAAGGTGTACTCTGACCTTGACGGCCCAGATGGACTGCTCCAGCGGGTGGAAGAGCTTGAAGCAGAAGCCGTCCTTCTTGGAGGGTCTCTCGATCAGCTCGCAGGCGTTGAGCAGCACCGTTCCCACCCACTGGCCATTTTTGTGGGTTTTATAGATGAGCAGGACGCCTGGTTTCAGCACGCACCACAGCTTGGTCCAGCTCTTAAGAGTGCCGCGGATCTGGAGACACCAAATACAGATAGTCAGTCAAATAGTCTAAAGCCTCATATTATTAAAATGACCTTCTGTATTAAGCTATAGGAGGAGTTCTAGTATAATGTTGGAGGAAAACCATTTAAACATGTGCATTACATAAGGCCTGAAGCTGAAAATGTATGCGTATGATCTGTAATGTGGTTTGACTGAAAAACTCTGACTAGAAGATGCCATGAGCTAATTCACAAGTATGATGTCATGACACTCTCTTCTAAAAATGTACGTAAAAGGAGCCAAATCTTTTATTTCAAGTCAGGGAACTTATCAACTAAATGTTGTATAATATATGATAAACATCAGCAGGAGGACATGTTTGGGGATTTGGGGGGAGTGATAGCAGATGTTCCTACCTTTAACCAGTCGGCCATGACGATGACAGAAGGATCTGTGATGGTGCTGAGCAGCTCCTTGGTTGCCCTCTTCTTTTCTTCCCTGTAGTTTTTCTTTTGCACCTACAGAAAAAAACAGAGAGACAATAAGAAGGATAATACGCTAGAACAAGTGTGAATATTCATCTTCCACACTTGGTTTGTCGCTGAATTACATTTGGCAGCAAATAATAAAACTGCCATAACACTCCAATATTTTTTGTGAAAGCAACACCTGTATCTCCTTCATCTCATATTTAATATATTCTGGTGGCATTAGTGACACAGTGTAAATTGACAGTCCTCGACAACCGTCAACTTACTTAAAACTTGCGGGGTGTTTTTAAAATGTTCACGCCTGCCTTAAGAGTTAAGAGTGTGGATACGGGAGATTTAAATTACTTACCTTGAGGGACTCCTTCTTGGTGAGCTTTCCTCCAGATGCTGACACATCCTTGTCTGAGCCATTGTACAGCTTGGTTTCAGACTGGAAATGCACAGAAGTAGAAGTTTAATTGCAAAGGCAATGAAGACATAAACATCCTTCAACCGAACTTAGCAAAGTCAAATATCATCTGAAAAATATATCTTAAGAGTACACGTCAGTTCATTATTGTCAGAACTACCTTGTCCTTGTCCTGACTACTTAACGAGCATCTGTACTGATAGTTGTCTGGATTGTTAGTGGTCCAGGAATTTCAGCTCATCTGAATGAGAACATCCAACTAAATGGCTAAATGCAATCTAGGCTACAAAGTGCTCCGCTTTGCAAATCTGCTACCGTATATAGTGCCATTAACTGAGTTGAGTGAAAAAAGAAATAACCATGTCATGCTCTCTGTCAATAAAACTACTACTACTGAAGCATCTAAACTACTAAATGTCTTCTCTCATTTAAATCTAGGAATCACAGTACACAACCCAGTGACTAGTCTAAGAAATCCTTCATAATCGCACTAATGTAATACTATACACTATTTAAAAATGGGGCTTTTCCATTATGCAGTTCTCGCACTACTAAGCTCAACTTCACTCTATTTTTTTTTGGCTTTTCCATTAGGGATAATACCTAGTACCTGGTACTTTTTTTGGGTATCTGCGCTGGCGAGATTCCAAGCGAGCTGAGCTGATATTAAAATGTGACATCAACAGACTGGTGATAGCTGATTGGTCAGAGAGTGTCGTCACTGGAAGAGTTATGAGAGCAATGTGCGACACAAAACTCGTCATTTTTAAATACCGGCAACAGCGTTACAGATTCATTTGCTTTTTGTGTGACAAAAAGCTGCAGACCCAGCTATGATGACCCTGTTGAGGAGGTACTATGATGTAATGGAAAACGACATGCCTGGTACCAAAACAGAGTGGAGTTAGAGTTAGTGCTAGAACTGTATGAATGAAAAGCCCAAACAGATTGAACTGTCCTCAAACCTGAGGCTGTTTCTTATAATTCTTGTGACAGCAACATCATTTTTTGTTTATACTGTAGAAGATGTATTTCACTTCAACGTCCAAATATCACCCAAATTTTCAGTTAGATTCCAATCATATTAGGGTTAGGGTTATATAAATCCACCTGTCTAAAGTCAGTGAAGAAGACATACTGCACAAGTCATGCAATAACATCATAAAGACCTCAATCATATTCCACACATCTATAAATTGTCACCTTCTTTCTTATTACACTTAGTTTTTCATGTTTTTGTGGAGTCTTTGGATGTATTTTGAAGTTTTAATATGCTATGTGTCACAATAGGAGGGCCCATCCAACTTGGGATTTCAACATAGGTTTCTCTTTTGTTTTACTTATAGTTCTCTTTTTTTAGTCTCAACACTCTTCATGTATTATGTATGTTCTTTTATCTTTTTATGTGCAATAAATAAAAATAGAAAAAATAGCGGTGTTGGATTCTGTCTGCTTATTGTGTTCCTGTCTTATGTTTCTTGTTCTCGAGTCTCTCTTGGAAAAACAGATCTTAAATCTCAAGAGACTGCCTGACTAAATAAAGATGAAATAATGAAATAAAAACAACAACATTAGCAGGCCCTGATCGTTTCCTCTTCTGGTCCTTTTTTTTCCCTCCTGTAGCTCGCTTTGCTTCCAAGACTTAGCTCGGTTACCGGGTAGAAGCCTATAAATGCCTTGGTGCAGGTGCACCTCTGCCAAGCTTTCCTTGCGAGCCAATTGGATGAATGTGTGTGGGGGGAAAACCTACTTAAAGCCTTAAAACACCCACGAGCTGGGACAGAGAAAGGTTCATGAAGGGACACGGTAGACTGAAAAGGAAAAAACCCTGCCATCGATTGAGAAAGCAGTTGAGGCTCAAATGCTAAGATAATGATTAATTGAGTCCGTAGATAAGGACTGATTTGAATTTCCCTTTTGGGAACGGATGGAGTCGCATGCCTTCGAACTCCACCATCACAACAAAACTTTAATAGGATTCCCGTCTGATGCAAGCGTCTGCGCCGGTGACTCACACTGACAGATGTGCTCGATGTGGACAGATAACTCTCAAAGAGCTCTCCTCCTCCACACTCGCCTTGAAAGAAGGTCTGAGTTTGATTTGATTTTTTTTCTTTTTTTTGGCTTGGTAAATGTTTGATGTGTACAGTGTATATGATGATATGATGTGTGAGTCATCTCAATGTAGGCTATCTGATGCCGCAGGGCTAGACTGGGAATTGGGTAAAAGAAGACACGCAGTAATTCCCGTATTCTCTGGTCTCATTACCACACAGACGCCAAAGCAAACCCCAGTCTGTCTCTCTACCCACCGGTCACAACACATAAACTAGAGTGGAGTGTTGCTGTTTTGTTTTTGTTTTTTTTTTTAAATACCTTGCTCTTAGATATGGAATGGGAGTCCTCTTTCAAAGGCAGAGGCAAGAGGTCCTCCTTCCCTCTCTCGAAACCTGAAACGAAAAAAAAAAAACAATCGTGTAAGAAAACACTCACTTCGTCTGCATATCAGGATGTTTTTATTCTCCGGGCTGCTTGAAATGAACTGGGTCACTTTAATTGTGATAGAGAGTGCTGATTTGTCGTGTTGATGTGTATGAAGATGAAACAAAAAAAAAAAAAAAAGAGAGAATCGTCCTAGATATGAAAGATGCAAAAAATGAACCAAGTGTTACTAAAAGTGGTGGATGTTTTAGAGCAAAGGAAGGAGGAAAAAGTAGGACTTGGTTAAAAGGTAAACACAGCTAAAGTCGCCTCGCAAGTTTCCGATAAAAAATTCATGTACAAAAGTCAGAACGTGCTCTGTCCTTGTTTTACTCCGCTTTGCTTTCAAATCCTAGATCTGCCAACGGAGCCGTTTGTCTGTTCAGAAACTGTAAAACAAATATTATTACCGTTTCATATAGTGCCAAAACAAAAAGTGATGTACTACGTTTTCATTGCAAACAGAAAATCACAAGTTTAGG
Organism: Rastrelliger brachysoma; assembly: GCA_024605115.1. NCBI lineage: Eukaryota > Metazoa > Chordata > Actinopteri > Scombriformes > Scombridae > Rastrelliger > Rastrelliger brachysoma. The sequence goes on along the minus strand of JANJYP010103001.1, from coordinate 21,734 downwards.
GAGAGCCTTATAGGAATTTACAGTTTATTTTTTAAACAAGGTAAAAAAAAAAGTTACATTTTCAACTTATAGAATGACGTAATTATCAACACGTCATAAAAATTGTCTCATATGATAAGTCGATATATAGACATGGTAATTTTTTTCTCGATCTCAACATTACCACACTTCATATTAGCAGCTAAGAGGCTATTCATGTCACATGTCAAACAAGTAGTGTCCTCCATTCCTCGCTGTGACATCCTGAGTGGACACTAGAATTACAGTAAAGGAAAATAACTCTATCCCCAACAATGTGAAGTATAGCGCTCACTCTTCTGTCCTCTTGTTTTATTATATATATCAGTAATACAAAATGATCTTCAAATGACGATAATGGAATTTATTGTAATTATTTCAGACACAACACATACAGCCTTGCAGAAAATAAACTCATTTGTGAGATCTTTCGGAGACTGGCCACTGGATATCAGATGTGTTTGCAAATCCACATGTCTGAGTAGGAAACTAGAATCTCATTATGTAATGTCAGTCACGGGAGCAGGCTGTCCCTTCTAAGCCACTGGATGCCAGCCAGTGAATCTTGACGGTAATGATCTGGGCACCTTCTGCTGAAAATCTGAACTGAGCTCAGAAGTTAAGATGAAGGTAAGGGTCCAGGTTTAAATTCATAAACTCTGCATTTGTGTTTCACATTGCTGTTTCTGCAAATTTAGAGTTTAGGGTTAGGTTATTTCCTCCTTGTTGGACTAATAAAGTAATATCTTATCTGTTCTTCATTTAAGCTCCACCTCTCAATGACTCATCTTTATTAGCGAGCTAGTTTTCCTACCAATTACTACAACCCCAGCAACACCCCTCTGACCCCCCTTTGGGATCTTAGCGGTTGCTGACACCGGTGAGATCGGTGGTCTCGAGGTGACAGAGACACTCTGTAAATATTTGATAGCTTCTGCCTCCTATCCACAGGCCTCACTTTTCAGCTATGGAAAGAGAGAAGGAACTGCTGCTTGAAGTTCGTTACCGTATTTATCACTGTGTAAAAAGGATGACCGTATTTCCCTGACAGTTTCACTCAAATAAAAAAGAAAAAAATCAAGAGTGTCGAGTTTTGATGTTGTGCTGCGGGCAAATCACCACGGATCATAAAGTACTTAATGAGAAAATTCCACTTTCAAACTCCACACTTGAACGCTCCTCATATCAACAATGTGATGTTTGGTGAATTTTTCCAAAATGACTTTTTTTTTTTTTTTAATTAACTTTCCTCCATCTGCCCTGCTTCTTCTATTATCTGTAATGTATTTCTACAACTGCTTTTGTCTTGATGCAGGTGTATTATGCATAAATAGAGAAAGTAATAATGGTTGTGATAGCAACAGAAAAGAGCTTCCGGTCCAAAACAGACAGGTCTGTCTTGATAATTGAAACTCTAGACAAAATATTAAACACAGCCACAATATATTAGTGAAATTACATCAATGCATTAACTGAGACTTTGTTCTAATGGAATGTACAATAGCGTCTTTATGGTTCCTAGAGGTATTTCTTTAACTTCTCATGGTTTTGAATCATCTAGTACACCTATTTATTTCATGGTCTCTTGATGTTTCTTGGGTGCAAGAGGTCAACAAACGTGCTGTACAAGTGCTACTCGAGAAAGAGTCAAATGCGTGTGTTTTCATTTCGAGAACACTTCAGCAGGTTGAGTGATTGCTACAGTGAAAACACAAAGCTAAGAAAGAGAAAAGAAAAGAAAACGCAGAGCTACACAATACGAGTCTGACTTTGCTTACATTATTTTGCGTTACCTTATCAGTGCTGCCTTTTTTTTTTTTTTTAATATAGATCTAATTTCAGTGATCCCACCAGACCATCTGCTCCCACTTGACAGACACATCTCCATGTCAACTTCAGGCAGGAAAAACAACTCAAGGGCAATTCACCCACTATAGTGAGCCACAGGAGATTACATGACTCATCATCTCCTTTCCCTCCAATTCAATTTATATGGAGGAGACTGGAACATTATTATAGAATGATTGAATTAATTAAAAAGGGAAATGTAATCTGAATGTCGTGCTAGAATTGAATTCTTCTTAAAGTAAGAGACAGGCTGATTTGAAACACTTTCGCCATTTTTCTAAAATTGTGCCTCGAGCTGTGTGCAGCTGTGCTCTGAAGATGGTGCGTTAAGACAACTTTAGATTTCATTCTATCATCAATATGTCATTAAAGAGAAACAGAGCACTAATAAACCTGAAACTGGAGCAAATCTATTGATAATATCTCCAGTGACTACATACTGCAGTGGAATAGCACAATGAATAATCAAGAATGTGATAGGGCGTCAAGTATAATGCATTACCGTATATCACCCAATTCTATTTTAGACCTTTATAGTTAACTTCATTTCAAAGGTTTTACAAAAATTTTTTTGGAATTTATGGTCAATAGGCCTCATTTAAATTAAACCATGCCTCATAAAGTTAATATTGGGTCAATTTGACCCAGGAGGACAATCATACACCACACTAACTCCTGATCCTCCTGTTTCTATTCTCCAATTAAACACTTTTAATTGTATTTAAATGTATTTCATTAGTTTGCCATATGTTGCTTTTATATGCCATCTAGACGCATTTTATGTTTTATGTAAAGCACTTTGAATTTGCCTTGCTTAAATAACTACACCTGAATGTCTCACAATAGGAGGGCCCGTCCAACTTGAACTTGAACCTCAAGTTGGACGTGCCCTCCTATTGTTGTATTTCAAGAGAAACCCACTGAACGCTTATATATTAACATGTCTAAATTAAAAAGGAGAGTGTTTTACAAGTGTCACTTTTAACAACTTATGCCTGATTGTGGAGGCATATATTCAAACTGAAGATCCTTTGATTACTAAAAAAACCCCAAAAAAACCCACTTCTAAAAATGTTCCATCATATTATCAGGTATCATTCGTGAGTAATGTTAAGTCTAATCAGCCCACACCAGCCATTTTATTTGGGATTATGCAATATGTCACCCTCAATACTGAGAAGTGTGTTTTGTAAGATTTTGATAAGCCCTCTTTCCTCCTGAGGACAATGGCAGACGAGGGAGGCGAATCATTGTGTGGATGCGCCAGAGGATTTGAGGTAGTGAGGCTGGTGTATTTCATAGAGAAATGTGTGAGCGGGCTGTGATTTTTTTTTTTTTTCAAAAAAGGCAGGCATACATTGATATTTCCCAAAAAAAACAAAAAAACTTCACACCGTGTTCCGAGCTGCCACGGTTTGATTTGCTGCAACAGGCTGATATGACTGTGAATGTCTTTTAGCTGTTGAATGTGTCCAGTGAAGCCTGCTGTAGTGTATGAATATGTATGTGAGCAGGGGTTACATAAAAACAAAGAAATATTCTATGTTGATGCTGAATTAAACATTTTTTCAGACCCAGAAGAGAGAGAGAGAAAAAAAAAAAATCACCCGCCAAGAATTTTTTTTTTTTTTGTTTGGATTTTCGTTCTAAGATCAAAGATAACAGAGACTACAGCCAGATGGATACACACTTTTTGATACCCAAACCAATATTTGAGTGTGAAAAAATTCTGGGCGATATGTATACTGTTTATATGCAAATTATATACAAAAATGCACCTGAAACAGAGTTATCATACAAAAGTGACAAAGATATGTATTGGGGACATGATATACAGTACCAGTCAAAAGATACATCTACCAAAGGGCGCTATCATCCATAATATAGATATAATAATACATTTGACTAACATTATTATAGATTACTGATAATTGGTCAGGATCTCATGGAGACAGTGCTGATAAATGTAGAGCTGGCTAAATTGCTTTATTTTGTGATTTTTGTGACACAAGAGGTAGACAAGTGCTAACGAGCTAATCTAACATGGGCATCTCCTAACTGTTTAACATATGGATTGTGTTACATATACAGTATTGTCATATTACAGCAGAGTTTTGTCTTCTTAAATCAACTACAGGTAATTCTACGAACTTAGAAATTCAAGACATTTGTTGGCATTTACTTGACATTTCTATTCACAATTACAGCGCATAAGAGAGGTCACATATAATGATAGGTTGTGTTATGCTTGGATATAATAATGTTACAGCCAAATTCCAAAATATGGCTGCATTTGTTTCTTCATTTTATTTCTGACCATAACTTTTCCTTTTTTTTAAAAATTGTCTTTTGTCTACACTTGACAATACACCATGTATATAGTGTGGAAATATACTAAATGTAACCCTTGCTATATGAGTTACTGTCATAGGGTGAGTGTGTGTTTGTATGTGCGGTTGAAGTAGTAGGCGAATCACGCCCCACTGCAGACTGATGAGGGCTTTCTCCTTTAAAAAAAAAAAAGAAGGGGGGGCTACAGTGATCTCACTCTGCATCAAAGATCGTAGACGGGAAGCGAGAAAGAGAAAGCATGACAGTAAAGAGNAGACTGATGAGGGCTTTCTCCTTTAAAAAAAAAAAAGAAGGGGGGGCTACAGTGATCTCACTCTGCATCAAAGATCGTAGACGGGAAGCGAGAAAGAGAAAGCATGACAGTAAAGAGTGNAGAGAGAGAGAGAGAGAGAGAGAGAGAGAGAGAGAGAGAGAGAGGGGTAGTAAAGGCTGTATGCTGCTACAGTGGATGTGTTTCAACATTAATGCTCTGCCTCACAAAATGAATACAGTCTGAGTCACCAAACACCTACATCAAACCAACTGCAGACACAATAACAGAGCTTGGAGGGAAAAAAAGAAAAAAAAAATCACATAAACACACTTGATTCCTATTTCAAACCATGTGTTTTTTTTTTCATTTAAATGAACAATATCCCTTATCAAGTCCATAAAATTCTAATTATCTTGTAACGCTAGGATGCTACAAGATACATAGACTGACCTATTGTGATGCTATTATATATTAATGTCACTAAAGGTTGGTATAGGTTTGTCTCAACCAGACACTCTGCTTTGTTTATCGATCAATAATTTACTGCTCTGTTCCTGTGGAGGTGCTGCTACTGTGGCTTCTACCGCACATTAAACCAGTGCACTTTATTTATGATTCATACTTGATCATGATTCATACTTTATCATGATTCATACTGATGCCAAACCAAATTTAATCAAATAAAGACACAGTATACATCTGTTCTTCTTTAAAACCCTCAAAAATCAATGTAGAGAACTTTTAATACAGCTGTGTTTTATAGGGCATTTGAAGGCTGCCATGGCAACAGGTGACTTGAGGAGAACAAGTGAAGGGAAAAAGCTGTCAGCCCCCTTTACTCTTCAGAATGCTTTATTTTATTTTTTATTTTTTTGGGGGGGAGCAAATTGCTTGTGCGTGTGCCGAAGTGGGAAGCTTGCCATGGCAACAGCTTCTCCACTATTTGGGCTCTAGGTTTATGAAAAATAAAAGATGGCAGGTCCACTGACAGAGAAAAAAGGCACGGTAATATTTTTACAACACTGGTGTTGCTTTAGTGAGATTGCAGTCATTTGTTGGGGGTGACATTTGTCCAAGTGTATTTCAAATTTAGTCAACTTACAAACTGAAATGTAACATCTACAAGCTGTGTAGAGGAAGCTGTGTAGAAGGAAGGAAGGAAGGAAGGAAGGAAGGAAGGAAGGAAGGAAGGAAGGAAGGAAGGAAGGAAGGAGGGAAGGAAGGAAGGAAACAAAGAAGGAAGAAAGCAAAGAAGGAAGGAGGCAGAGAAGGAGACGTTATACAACACAGACAAGCTTGTACACATAAATTGATCTTCATGTACGGGAGAGTGCAACTCTAGAAAGCACCACCAAGTTCTACAGATGATTTCAGACACTTGAATACCCCATTTGATCTCCCAGCAAAGGCATATCTTCACTATTGTACTGCACTTCCTATTGGAAATGAGAAACACATCTAAGACAATGTTCATGGTAGGTGCTTCTATTGAGTGCTCTGACGTACAGTATGCTGAGTCATGCTGGCCTCGAGATGAGGCATGTTTTCATTTAATTATCGACCACAAGCATACGCTCTCTTATTAGCTGTGTGAAAGCCTCTGTAACGTCCAAATCAATTTCCTTTGCAGTTAGTCTCTAGCTACGGATGAAACAACAGTAAGTAACACAGCTAAAAAGAAGCCAGTGTGCATAAAAGGGTGCATCCACTAGCTTAATGGGAGATCCTGGGCAGCAATTTGTCAAATGATTTTTTTTTTTATAATTCTTTTTATTAATCTGGGATCAAGCATCTTTGTGGTTAAGGGTGTCTGTCCTCATTCCGGGATTTCAAACCGGTTTCTGTTCCTGGTGCTTGCTAGAGTACTACGCAGACAACAAATGTCATGAAGTGGCCGAATCATCATTAGAAAAGGATTGTACCTTTTACTCTGTCTGCACACAGGCAGCCAGACCAGACTAACAGGCAACCACCTCTCAGGAAAAGGGTGATATTTCAAACAGGATGTGTCTGGATGAGAGTGGGGGCATTAGGCCGGTTGTATTACGGCGGCCTCTGTATTTGTGTTGGTATTCTATTTATAGTCCACTAGTGTTGAGGTCATGTGTACTCTCAGTTACTAGTGTCTTCCTTGGCGCTTAGTAAAAACCACAAGCAATGACCTGTTGTCCTGTCTTTGGAAATTTTACGTCAAAGTTTAATAATCAAACTGGCTGGCTCGCTCGGTGTCGATTTGTTGTGACCATCAAAGTACTTCAAGTTAAACTCAAACCAAATCAAAGGGCTTTGAGATGAAGATCAATACTGTGCAGAGTCTTTGAAAACTACTGAAAACCAACTGTCTGATTTACCAATTATTTTCTTCATTACATTGGTATGAAACATCAAAAATAGTGAAAAATGCACCACAATTACATCTTCAAAGTACCTGATAGCACCTTCACAAATGTGATGATTTCATACTTTTCTTTGTGCAACGCAACAGTAAAACTGAGTATCGCTGGGTATGCGTGATTCATTTTCTATTGATTATTTTAGTTCTAAAGGTTCTGTCGAAAAATAAGTTAAATATAATGATTGTGTCCTGAAACTAAGGCGTCATGCTGGAGTTATAATTACATTATCAAAAAGATAACCGGCCGGTCTCAACAGGAAATTAAACGCTTAGAGCCAATCAGTTGAATGGCGAGCATAGATAAAAAGGTAGTGCCATGAGAGGTGCACAATGCCTCTCATGTTGCCAGCGTACCGTCTCAACCATCTGTGAGCTATTTTTTGTACCATGCTGTTTTAAAGACTACAAATACTGAATATTATAGAGCTACACAGAAGTAGGCACAATCAAGTCAGTAGAAGTGGAGTCCATGTGGGTGTAAAAAAGCAAAGATAGACTGAGACAGTAAGGGAAGGAGAAAGAAAAAAAAAAAAAAAAAAACAACCCCCAAAGAAAAAAACCAAAGTGACTAAGTACAACCCGCCTGCACCAGCTGTCTCCCGCAGTCTTTCTTAAAGCCGGTCCCTTTTAGCAGAGAGAGAGAGAGAGAGAGAGAGAGAGAGAGAGAGAGAGAGAGAGAGAGAGAGAGAGAGAGAGAGAGAGAGAGAGTCTAAAATAATGATGAATGGAGCCATGGCTAGAAGCTAACAGAGAAAAACACCATGACTCAGACAACTCGTCTCGCTGCACGAATTATTTGTACTGCTGGAAGTGGAAAAAAAAAGTGGGCTGGGCTAGTGGCCAAAAGGTCACCAACCCTGAATCCCCAAACAGGGAGAAGTTTGAGTAGAGAAACTGAGGTTGTAGAGAGTATGAGCATTTGTGCGGAGTCAGCCTTTCCTAGATTAAAAAAAAAAAAAAAAAAAAAAAAAAAAGGTTAAAACCCCTGTCATCAGTCAAGCAAAGGTGGAACAGAGAACATCCTTTCTCTCAAAGCTCTAGTGGCTGCCAGCTGTCTGCCTCCAGGTGTCCTTTTTGGGCAGGGCAAACAAAGTGAAGAACGTAGGGGCAGTGACTTTACAAATGAACACTAAACTGATTTAATCCGAAATGTTCTTTGGGATTATGTGTACTTCTAGAGGATTACCACTGCACTCTCACAGATGTATCACTGGAACCTGAGAAAAATAAGCCAGTTGAGCGGAGGCCTGAGTTCCGTTTCGTTCATCACAACTGTTTGCACCAGCTTGTTTAAACTACAGCGGCTTATAAATGGTGATGAGTTTTGTTCTGCAATTATGTGGAGAGAGGAGGAAGAGAGGAGGGAGAGTCCTTGAAGGAAGAAGATACAAACAACTTACAACTGTGACCAAGTAAAAATTCTTAAAAGAAAAACAAAAAACATTGTGTGTTAGGTTTAGGGTTTGCTGCCTTATTCAAAGCATTCAAGGTTGAATGGAGCCACGGTTGGGTGCTGACTGAGAAAAATATTCAGTTGCTTGAGCGGAAACTGAAATTAAAATTCATTTTGATAAGAAATCAATGTGTTTATAGGCGTTTTCAAACCACCACTGTTTAGTTCAGATCTCTCTGGTTGGTGTAATTTGTTTGGGCAGATCTAAACACAGTAATTGTACAAAACAACCACATATGGACTCTTTAGAGGAAGTGGTCTTGTTCCGGTCCCAAACTAATTATGAAGCGGTTGGTTTGTGGTGGGAGATGGGATCCGACCTGATGTCTACCAACTGCATGAAACACCCTTCGACTTAGAAGCTATGAGCATAATGAACGGTTGCTAACAACAAGTTGAAGATACTGAATGGAGATCTGCTCAGGATGAACAATAAAATACATTGCCTTCTTGATATCTTGTCAAGATAAGGAACTTTTTCAGAATCATCATCCTGTGTTTATGTTCTTGCTACTAGTACATGATGAACCAAGAGGAAAATGCAACAAGTTCTACAACTCATCTAATGATTCAGACCAGAGAGATTCTACTACTGCCTTGAAAACATCCAAAATCCTACAATGCTCCTCTTTTCTGCAAGGTGTAACAAACACAGCATTGAGTGCGCAAGAGCTACTGATAACTGAGCAGCTGTCGATACAGAAATTGGCAATGATGTAAACTCAGTGAACAATCTTCACCTTCTGAATGGAATGCTTAACCTTCTAAGTTTTAAATACTGTAAAATGCTACGTGAGCTTGTTCAGACAGATGGAAAATTGTCATGTATCAGCATTCATAGGATACGTCGATGACATTCTCCTGTCAGTAGCATCACCAAAGACGTTCGCAACACATCTCTGTGCACGAGCATCTCTCACTTGTCAGTCAGTAGCTGCCATGGGAGTAACTCTCAAGAGGATTAAAAATGCAGATGCCTTTTTTCAAAAATCCCACAGAGACATATGAATCTGCAGTTACTTACACTTGTGTATATAACGGATTGTTACACCACGTTTCTACATTTAAAAATACATACCGTGTCTCTGGAGGTAATGTGTTCCATTGTACAGATTGTTAGGTTTCTGTTGCAATGTGAACAATGTGCTTTTTGTAGCAGAAACTAAAGAGGAGTGAAACATTGTAAGTCATGCTGGCAAGCTCTAATCTCTGAAAACCAACACTGAGTCGACCCAAATCTGTCCAAACAAGCAGACACTGATCATAAGAACTGCTCATTTTCACTATGAAGGATCTTAATGAATGTAGTTTTCTGATCTCATTGAAGGTACTGTGACAATTCAACAGGTCATCTGAAGAAAACAGAACACCACATCAAGTCCTTTTTTCTTTTTTTTCCGTTTTTTTTTAACACAACTACTACGACTAAACAGATACTAGTCAATCCTATGGGATCTACTAACGTACGAGTCAATGATTACCGGTATGGGACTCCTAAAAGAAAAGAGTCTCCAACACCGTCTTGATAACCCACCTGGCAGCGAGATGGGTGACAGCTCGTTATAACCCCCGAAAGAGGCGTTACGGATGAGTTTCCGTCCGTCCGGGTGCGGAGGTCGAAGTGAAGCTGTCCCGCCGCACGTGGAGAAGCGGCGGCGACTCAGCAGTCCCTCTTCCTTCATCATGGGGACGGTTAGGAGGGAAAGGGGGGAGTGGGAGGGGAGCTGTAAGGAACCCCGGGGGCGGAGGGGGTCGGAATGCAGTTTGGGATCCGTTGCACGCAGCTGATGGAGCCAAGTGGATAGACCAACATGCGCACACAACCACAACCACACACGCACACACACACACGACAGAACAGAGTGGCTCAGATAGCAGGCATTGAACCAGTGCGGTGCTGCTTTTTTTTCCCCTCTACGTTCAATCCAGTCGACTGCTCCCTCTCTCCCCTTCACTCACTCACTCTCTCCCTGTTCTGTGAGTGTGTGTGAAAGCAGCAGGCTGTAAGTACTTAATAACGAATAAGCTGAGCCCCTCCTACTCCCTCTCCTCCGGATGGGTGGGAGAGCTGCATCTTAGCTTGAAAATAACCCTCATCAGTTCTCATCTTTCTCTTCGACTCCACCAATTTCTTACTGGTTTTAGATAGACTTTAAATTAAAAAAAAAAAAAAAGAGGGACGCTTAACCGCTTTTCTACCTAATATCAATAGATTAGTCATAGAGGTGGAAGCTCTATGACGTCAATGATAGTCATTATCACTTTTTAAATATCCAGCTCAATTTAGATGCATCATTCACTTTGAATGTCATCAGTGCTTTACGGAAGAACCACAGGCAGAATTTGGTTATGTTGAGTGTCATTTCTCAGTTTTACAAATATACATTTTTGGAGCCTAAATTTCTTTTTACAAATAGAGGATGTGGTCGACACACAGTCAAGAGGGATTTATGTTTAAGCTACAGAGTGCACATGATAAAGTGCAACAAGCAGATGCGAGGGCTCAAACTGCTGCAGATAAAGCTGCTTTCCAAGTTTGTGAATCCAGTATTGAAGTGACACAAATCCTTATGAATCCCTTATTGAATCTATTATGGTTTCACTGTATAGTATGGTTTCATACTGTAAGATAAAATTTAAAAGATACAACTCATTCAAATACTCAATAGCTCAAAAACTTGGAACTCAAAGACTTGGTTGATTGAATTATTAGCTCATCAACAGAAAATGAACAGTTTGCTTCCTTTAGTAATATTTTTGGTAATAGATGAATCATTTAAGCTGTTTATTCAGGCAAAAATGCCAAATATTTGCTCAATTTGTGAAAAGGGTGGAACGACTACTTTTCAGTCTCTTGAAATCTTTAAGTAATGAGATATTGAATGGACAAAAGAAGACATTTGAAAATGACATCCTGGTCTATAAGAACTATTGATGTCAACAGACTGGAGGTTATTTTATTAACTGAAAAACAAAACAAAACAAAAAAGGGTCTTTTTCTGATCAAATAGGCTCATCGACCTGTATCACATTTGACCAGAACAAAATTACAGCCCCAAAATGGCTAACAAGCATCGCTATGGGGCAGTGTGCAACACAATTACAAAACTGGCTCTTTTAACGACTAATACTGCTCAAAATAGCAGTATTAGTATTAGCAGTATTCTTTGAATTGCAATTGAGCTACAGTTAATGAATACATGCATGGTTTGTATGAGCAATTATTTTCCCACTGACTTTAATTAACTTACTTCATGATTTACTTTATGTTTAAAAACGGAAGCAGATACAAACTGGTAGCAGGCACAGTAAGTATTCATCATTACTATAATTCCTGATAACATGACAGCTAATGTACAGTACGTACTAATGGAAAGCAGCTCCTCGTTGTTCTTTACAGAAGCAGCCAATACAAACTGGACCTATAAACTTATTAGACAAGCAGTGATGCGTGCTTTCTGAATAAGAAGCTAATGTACAGTCAAACAAACAGTACTTATATCTGACTCACATGGAGTACATTCAAGTGCTGTACACTGAGGCTCTTTGTGCACTGATTTCTTTGTCATAGCGAATGGCACTTAAGAGGTGGAAGTGTTATTGACCTACATAGACCACTGTTAAAGTTACTATGATTAATATCCACATTAATAGCGGTGAAATGTCCCTTTAAGACAACTTTATGTACATCCTCTTCCACTCGTTTCCCCTGCGATTCATCACCCAAGTTGTAACTGAGACTACTGTGCAGACATAATTTATCAGAGTTCACACACACAAACACACTTACACACATGTACAAATCTCCAAACACTAGCTCTATTGAGGACAGAAGGAAGATCTTTTTCACATCACTGGTTCAGATGATGATATTCTATACATGAAATATTTTTCCATTTCAACTAATAAATCCATGTTCATGTCACCATATTTCCAATTTACAGCATTAAGCTTTAACAGCTGACGATTTACATAAAACATCAGCTGAATAAGGCTCCAACATGGTGCTGACAGGTCAATAAATACCGCATTGAATTGTGTGCTTTCCACTGAATACAGTTAAATGGCCTTGAAAGCAAATGCACCGTCTGTTGAGGTGACAATGATTACAAACTGCTTTGCTGGCAGACATCTGTGACACGGTTATCCTAGAAATGTTACCTTCTAAAATCCAGCTAGTTTTTTGGAAGTGGATGTGGCTCAGATCAGGCAAAAGGTTGACTGATTGTTCTTTAGATCCTCTCTTAAATATGGTTTCATGTCACTGTTAAATATCCACGCTATGCTATTTTTTAATAGTCAACACTCAATGTGAAAGCTAATAAATAAAAGTCATTAGTGTAAGCTAGTGAGCCTTGGAAAAAAAAAAGGATTCTGCAAGGACACCCATGGTTACGGTATCTGTGCAGGAATGAATAGGCTTGGTATCGGACTTTATCTTTGAAATCCAATCTGGGAGGCACATTGTCTAACACTGATCCTTCCATAGTCTGCTGGCATCTTTCACCTGCCTTCCTGCTGAACCTGCCCCTTCTTACCCTTTCAATTCAGCCCCCTCCGGATATTCCACCGCTACCTTTGCCGAGCCTCGCCGTTGCCTACCGTCCGTCTGAGACATTTTCATATAAAGACGGCACGGAGAGCTAAACGGCATAATCCCCCCCTCCAGAAGAACTGCTCCTGAGCTAACTGATAAATCTGCAACCAAACATGCTTTAATTAACATAGGTAATTAGAATGTTCTGTATGTATAATTTAGATCCCAGAGCTAATTAACCTGCTTGCTAGAGGAAGAGCCAATTTCTGCTGGTTCGATGGCATTTGAGAGGCAATTGAGACACATTTGCTAAGTATAGTCACCATCTGGGTCATTCTTCCAACTTATTTCTTCTAGATTTAGGACTCACTTATCATTAGTAAAGTACTAACTCTTTAAAAAATATACATGCAAAGATTTTTTTGCGGACACAATCGCTAAAAGCATTCCTGTCGCAGAGGCCTAGAGGTACTGTCAGTTAAGCCGACAAGCACGAGTATTGTTTGTGGTATCAGGACGGATGGTGTTACTCCGGCGTCCTATCTGCCAGGTTCAAATACTTTGTGTGCCCAATGTGCATCAGGTGAGCTGGTGTCAGGTAGTTTGTGCAAGGGGTGAGTAGAACCCAGTGAGCTGCCCTGTGGAGTGGTAATCCAAGCACAGGTATTGATTCTCACTGGAAGGGTCAAACTTATTGCTAGGAGTAGACTTTCTCTACTTGTTTTACTTTACTTTTTTTATTTTAACTCTGTATCCAATTTCAAAACATATATATGGACATATTATAGCTAATCCCCAACATAGTTTATGCCTCTGTGCTTCCATTGTTCTCACGTTGTCGAAACCCATCAGTGAGTCACACAGTTGTATGCACATGTTCCTTTGTTACCATCAATATGGGCACCGCAGTTTCCTTTGCCTTAGCAAAGCCAACACAGTGTACCAACTCTATGGCTGAAAACTGTCTTCCAAAAAATGAAGAATTTCCACCGGTCCTCTTGCTTCATAGGTATTCATGAAATTTACAGAACCCCGAAGCTCTACAAAACTTCCTTTCTTTGGGTCACGTCAGGTGAAAAATATGTAACTGACAGACAAGCCCACAAGCTTAAGTTCATCTGATACCATGCAGTCCAGGTAATACATACACTTCAGACAGCAGGTCACACACAGACAAGCATCTCTAGTCTTACATAAAGGCTACAAGGAGACCCTGTAAGCCTGGGATTAGCTTTGAAACAAAGAGGCTTTTTGAATGCTGTCCAAGAGGCATCTTCTACTGTAGCCTTCTCCTCTGTTGACTGGAAGATCAGTCAGGCATTTTTGAAGAAACACTTCTGTCCACATCACAACTTTGACCAGCAAAAGACCTTTTTTTTAACAACGGTGTGATATTCCTTCTGTCCTTGCAAGAGCCAAAATGCACACACAGGAAAGCGGCGGCGAAGAAAGCCACCATGTCAGATATCGCCGAAGGGTGGATTTCATGTGAGCAGGTAGAACTAGGACAAAGGAGATGTCAAGCTGAAATACTAACAAGCACTACCTTGTCATTTGCTACTACTTTATACTGTACCTTCAGTGACTTCAAGCTAGAAAAAAAAAGTGCCCCGAAGAGCTGACAGCAGCCTAATCTCTCGAATCATGCTCACACCACTCCTGCTTTAGATCCCGATAGCATCAGTCCAGACAAGCCGTCGGCTATCCAAACAGATCCAGGGCCCTAAGGCCAGGATATTCTCCATCCCGTCGTCCTGTCCCCCTTTACTTCCACAGGTTCTTGATCATCTGCGGTACATATCTACATTGTCGAGCCTTGTGCCTCTTAGGACTCAGGCCTCAGCCACTCATTGGATCAGAGCGCAAGCGGAAGAAGGAACAGTGGATTGCAAGTGGCTGAGGGTGCAGATAAGACCAACCCCCTCCCGTGTTGTTAACCCCGTCTGACAGGGCATAATCCCTGAAGCTGAGCTTAAATCCATGCTGACCCTACCTGCTCTCTCGCTCTTACACTCCCTTACTTTCATTCTCTGTCCTCCACTCGGTTCACTTCACTTCTGCACTTTTCTCATGTCTGCATCTGTCTTCCATTTCTTTCTTCATAATCTCTTTGCATCGTTTATAACCCCCCACCACCACCACCATCACCCCTCCCATTTTGTGTTTACCTGGAAGGAGGGCGACAAGTCAGGTAAAGGCGGTTAAAGCGAGAGCGGCTTCAAAGGTGATTTAAAAAGCCTTGTCAAACAACCTCGGGGGTTTATTTTTGTCCTCGGTGAGTCAAAAAGCAAAAAAAAAAAAAAAAAGGTTCGCTCAGCAGCCAAACCACAGACACCATGTTTCGTCTGTACAGAGGTGAGACTGAACTAAATAATCCATAAACACCAACTATGTCATGAATGGAGTCTAAATCATGAATTAATAATATAAAACATTTTACTATAAATAAATAATTTTGTAACAACTGCAACTTCAACAAAAAAAAATCTCCTGGAAAAACACGTCACCAAAATCCCACAAAACAAAGGACAAACAAACAAAAAGCAAAACCAAAAGCCCAAAACCCAAATATATATTTACCGCACTTTACTTACACAGATGACTCAGAAAACTATGAAATATTGTCATCAAATTTATCTTGATGGTAACATTAAAAGGCTGATAGTAGTAGTGTTCCATGCTGCTTTTGAAAGCGTAGAAGGGAAATTTAAGTAGAAAAGAGTTTTAGAGAAATGACATCTTTGAGTGAGTACTTGTGTGTGTAAATGAAGCACACTAGGGGTTAAGGTCCTTCACTCACTGCGTGCAATCAAACTATATCATCTTTCAACAGACTGTGAGAATCATCCCCCAGAAATCATCTCCGTCGTCTCCCGAGCAACATCAAGTTACCAAAGTGAGTTATGAAAAGAAGTTAGCTATCTATCTTCACGCCTAAGCTGTGGATTTTCACACCACNCTTTTTTAACGCCTATGCTGGGTTTTTTAAAACCACTCCAACAACCCCCCCCCCCCCCCCCCCCTCAAATTCAGAAATAACTGTCACTGCAAGAGTCATCGCCGTGTGACTGTGAACATCTCAGAGAAATACAGCATTGTACAGTTCAGTCATTTAAAGACTGCGGCATTCAAAGAAAAAGAAGATCATCACAGGCTTTTTAAAACACCGGATAAGAAAAAAACAAATCAAAGCAGACGCTGTCATTACTTTGACGCAAGACCAAGGGCCAGCTGAGGCAAAATATGTTGCCATGGATACCAATTTTGGCCTTTGGGGAGACATGGGTCACAATCCATTAATGCTCTCTTACATACTTGTAAGAGACTGATGAGGTTATGGAAAAAAAAGGTTGCTGCACAGACAACAGAAATTGATACTTGAATTGACATGCAGTACAGAATACACTGCAGGATGGATGCTTAAAAACTGTTCAAAGGAGGTCCTCGACTATGTACAATGCCTCAGGATGGGTCTTTTTTTGGATAACTACACATTCAGGCAGAAGTCTGGTACAGGTCTTTGTCCTGACGCCTCATGCAATAAGGTCCACTGAGCTTTTGTTGAAGCAATCGAACCGTCATTATAGAAGTGAAGTGAAGCAATTTACAAAATGTTTGCAAAACCTTAAACGAACCATGTCAGGATCAGTTTATTGTGTGTGCTCTGCAGTATGTTATGCATAAACCGCTTTAAACGGATGGTAGCTTCTCTGTGATGCTGACTCCCTCTTGTGGCAGAAGTAGATGTGAATCCTCTAAAAATGAATAGAAACATACACTGCACTGATAGAACACATATACAAATAGATTCTGCTTTTCTTTGGGAGTAACAAAGCAAAGAATACCAGACATACCCAAAACATGAATTGCATTTGCATGTCAAATCACACACTGAACTATTTGAATCACCTGTTTTACATTACATACCAAAGATAAGTGGGTTGCATTAGTGTATTTAATATAAGGGCTAGGATGCAGCATTCTCACAATTTATGTTTTCTTCCTCCTCTGCTTTACATACATCTTTAGTCTGTTTTATGAATTGGACACACAATGCAAGAAGTGCAAAGGATTACTATGAATTGTTCAATATCTCAATTAGTATATCTGCCCACAGTGAGAAACACTCTTGGTATGCTAAATACAAACATACTGTACTTTGAAATTAACTATATAAAACCACTATTCTGATATTTTCCTATCTCAAATTCAATCTAGCTGTGTGCAAATTACTTGACCTAACTACATGAAGTATTGACCAAGGCAGATGTTGAAGAGATGCAATTTTTTTTTCACCCTGACACAAGCAGCTCAACAACTGCAGCAAATTAACAAGGGGGCGCTGCAACATAACACCAGAGCACAACGTTATGAGGGGGTGATGTAAGACCCTGATTAAATCTACCCTTGAGCTAAATTCTGCATATTCACACATCCTCTGTTTGATTGCTTCCTCATCTTTGGGCTGTGGACCTCCAGTATTAAGACTATTAACAGTTCATAATAAGGGTCAATAAAACGAGGAGCCAAATTATGACGACAGCCTCGAGCAGACATAGGGTTGTAGGTACCAGGTTTTCACACAGGCGCCGTCAGTGGAATGATGTCTCTATAAATATTTACATATATGACTGTAGTGAATGTGAATCAAGCAGCTTACCTGGTCAGGTATAACAAATCACACCTGCTGGTTTACAAGCCACCCTGACTTATCTTTTCTAATACATGCAATGCATCATTTTTGACCCATTTAAAATGGCCAGGGAAGACAGAATAAAATAAGAAATATAAATCTAATCATCTTGTAGTATACTGGCTGTGACAATGTATCAGACGGTTTAGACGAGGGGGAGGTAGGGGTTAGGCTGAAAACCACTCAAGAGCGTGGTGTACGAGACGCTGTTTCTTCACGGCTGTGTCACAAGTGAAAGGTGAAGACTCTGGCGTACCGACCAGCAGCTGTCCTCGAAGCTAAAAATATCACCAGCTGTCTGTGTGACTTATCTCAAGCCTTCAAATGCATAAACAAAACAAAGGGGGAGAAAAAAAAACAAAGGAAGCGGGATTATGGAGGTACAGAGGCCGTTTGGAGTGCATGAGTAGATATGGAAAATGCACACCCTTGTCTGTAATATATGTGTTTTTGCTCATTCCCATGATATAAAACTGTTACGTGACCTTTTTGGTTATGAGGCAAGCCTTTGTGATTATTCAGCAACAAATTAATATTCATGTGTTGTTTTTTTTTTTTCCATACGTCCCCAGTACAATTACGAGCAGAAAAAGAAATAGGTCCTGCCTTCTGACTCGACACATACAACTAATAATTCTTGCACTCGTAAAAAGCAAACAGATTTTATTTATTGTATGCAGTTTGAAGAAAGAGAAAGAACAGCAAAAAGTCGAGATGATTTTAAAATATTCATAAAGTATGATAAGTAGTACTACAGTATGTGTGGTATAATTGAGTTCATGTGCTTATGGAAACGTCTGTTATGTTGTATTTACTGTAACACAAAGAAAACAAGGATTTTGCATAATCTGCAAACGGAAAGCTAATTAACAGGGCCGAATGAAAGCGTGCGAGAAAATGCAGGGAGACTTCTTAAAGACTTCTAAATATGATTCACTGCACTTATAAAACATTTAAATGAGCAATGCGCGGGGACTGTCTCAAATAATGGCCTGTCTGCAATAAAAGACTCTTGGATCTCCAGTCACTCTTTGTGAATTTGCAGTCGTGCGATTTCGCCAACGTTAGTGTGTATTTTAAATATTCAGTTTCCATCTTTAACAATTGAGAAATATGGGTTTGAATATGTGATGTGAGCGCATGTAGTAAAACACTCAGTTTCACGGGTGGTTTCTTAGTCATCATGTCATATTAAAATCCTGTTTATGAAGGGTATAAAGTAGATCTTATCTTACCGTGGGTGTAGCTGACCCCCGGGCTGAGGCTGGAGGGGCTAGCTACGTGCTCCCTGTTGGGCGTTTGGAGGCCTGCCTCCTTCTCCCTCTCTCTCTCCCTCTCTTTGTCTCGCTCCTTCACCTGGCGCTGGCTCATCCTGCCTGGGGTCAGAAGGACGGTGTCATCCCCGCACACTACAGCAGCTACACAGAGAAAGAGAGAGAAGTGAAGGGAAAAAATGACACTGATGAAAAGGAAAAGACATGAGAGAGAGATCAGAGCATCTACACATGGCCCTCTTGTGGAGCATCTGCTAGGTGCAGGTCCTTCTGTTTCATAACCTATTTTGATGATGACTTATATAAGGTTTGTTTCCATGCGTGTGTTGTGATTGGAAAAAGAAGTGCTGATAACCTCGGCTGCGTGCACTTGTTCTCCTGATGCCCCTTCCGCCTTGTTTACCTGGCACTAAATGATGCGAGCAGGCATGTTATCGCTTAGCAACGGGGGTTCATTTTTAGCTGATAGGAGGACTAAATAAATATTTGAATATGAAAACAACATTTATCTTTGTTTGAAGAGATACTCACTGATTATGTTACAGTGCCTCAAAGCCTCCCATATATAGTAACACTCAGCTTACAGTTATGTATGACAAGTGAGCAGATATGAGGTTTTGCTTAAAAGCGACAATAGGACCTTTATTGATTTTTTAATAGATTTTTTTCCACAACTATTGATTTTTTTTTTCTCTTAGGGTGCAAATGTGTAAGCCGGCATACATTTGGAGTCCCTCTTAATATCATGGTGCATTTCACAATAATGTTATCCTGCACATTTCTGTCAATAAATATGCAGTGTTTATTCATCAATATAACTCTGCAGTAACACAGTTGTTCACATTCAACTTGTTTCGAATACAACAGTAAACAATGTGTGTCATATCACATTAAGACAGCTGACATCACTCCATATCATTCAATCATCATCATAATGTTCATCAGTGGTATTACAGCAGCTACATACTTGGCCAGTTATGATAATAATAAACTGTTGGTGAGTCAGCTGCTAATAAACACTGCACTGTAGCAGCTTGCTTCACAGACTGGCAAGACCAGTTGTTTGACAATCTTGAAGAAAAAAAAAAACTAGAGAGATTTTATTGTGGTAAAGTTAAAATAATGACATGATGAGCTCAGGCACCTCTGTCAACTACTTGTTGCTACGCTTTAAAACTACCAGGCAACTTGCTTCCTGCTAGAAACTGACATAGCAACCGTGTGCTTTATTTTTATGGCTCGTAACATTATATAACTGACTCTTTATTTTGTTTTAACTTCAGAAAAGATGCAGAGGAGCATTCCTCCTTCCATAAAACCATCTTTTTGCCATGCATAGATGTATCGCTTTAATACAGCTTGTTTAAAAGGACCAGTATGTAAGATTTAATGTTTCAAATGGTTGCAATCAGCAACCGCACTGCCAGATACCATTAAATCCTACACACTTGCCATTTAAGACTGCATTAATTATGTAAGTTATGATGTAAATTACAGCTCCAAATTTTTAAAAATTGTGATATGCAAACAATTAACTCGCAAAATACTTAACGGCTTTAAACTCTTTATTGTTGCCATGCATTCTTGGGGTATGAAACGACATATTTGAAGGTTATACGGACAGGTGCAAAAATAAGGAACATCAGATAGCAGTGTGTGTTCAACTACTTAGGTTTTATATGGACATGCAGCTGTACGCATGTATGTTTGCTCCGTTTGTATGCGTTTGTGACACTCTTAACTTGCGTGTGTGAAAAGAGTAAATAAGCAAGTTTAAAGGCTATGATGAAGTGAAAAATAAAAACAGGTGATAAAATTTTTTTTTTTTTTTTTTACGTGCGGCAAGGTTCCCGAGGCAGCTTGATTCACAAATATCACAACAATGCAAGATCACATGAGAGCCCTTCTTGGAGGCTTCGAGTGATGCGAAACCACTGGTGGTTTGGAGCGATCCCGTGAGAATTCTGGTGTGATCTTGTGAATCCAGTTACCCCTCTCCCCACCACACACACACACACACACACATAGTAATAAATACAGGAAGTTTCTGTTTGTTGCTTGCAACAAACAATCTGGCGCATCAGGTTATTGACTACAAAGGTGTGCCGCAAAACGCATTTTTAAAGAGGTGACTGGAAAAAAGAACCTGTTAGTAGAGAAAAAAAAAAAGCCCCGAGCAAAGAAATTGTATGCAAACTCTACTCTGTGACAGAGTGTAGCTAATGGTATATTAATGAAGGAGGAACTTGGCTGGAGAAATTAAGGTGCTGGCACGGCAATTACAGTAACACTTTATGCATAAAATAGCATGGCAGAATGAAAAATGAACACATGTAAGAACATAAGTCATATAACTACATTACAGTGTCCCATCTACCCTTTAAATACCATCCCCGGCCCTTCCCTTGAATGTGTTAACTGCCCTTAGCCCCTCCTCTGAAAGGTCACTGGCTTACCGGAGGTGGCATGATGTTCTCTCAACTCTGCATGGTGCTAGCAGGAGGGAGAATAGGTGAGATGGGGGGAAAAGTATAAGAGGAAGAAGAAAAAAAAGTAATAGTAGGGGAGGAATGACAGAGTGAGAGAATGAGAGAGAAAGAGTGAGAGAGAGAGAGAGAGAGAGAGAGAGAGAGAGNAGAGAGAGAGAGAGAGAGAGAGAGAGAGAGAGAGAGAGAGAGAGAGAGAGAGAGAGGTGGGGCAAGTGGGGTGTCGACCATGTGTTGTTGACCAGATGTTGGCAGAGGTGTGGTGTTTTTTGCGTGCAGCAGGGGGTTGGCCATAGCAGGCAGCATCAGCAACAGCAGGAGAAGCCGCAGCCACACAGGACGACAACCAAAAAATAAATAAATAAAAATAAAATAATTTTTTAAAAAAACAAAAGAGGAGACAAGAGACAGAAAACAAAAAAAAG
>JANJYP010102996.1:0-10054 GCA_024605115.1 Rastrelliger brachysoma | reverse complement strand
ACACACACACACATCTTCATGTGGCTATGAGCACACATGCTCAGAGGAAGATGGTTCTGGGTCACTTGGTGTGTTTGTGTTTGGGTGTCACTATGAGGCACAGTCCAGCTGGTGTGGCAGCAGGATGCTGACAGGTAAACAATCTTAATCTTTGCCTCCCTACTGTATGTGTGTAGACACACCAGCACGTAGACACACACACAGCCTATGTGTGTATCTCGGCGTTAAAAATGTTTCTGTCCCATCTGCATCCTTTCCCTTTCTTCTACTTTCTTCTCCCTTTAGTCACTCTTTATACTCCCGCTCCCCCACTTTCCATGTTTTCATCGAGTTCCTTTATCTCTTAGGGATTTGGCTTCCTTTTCACAATCTTTTTAGTTTTTTTCCCCCTCTTTTCATCCCATGCTAGCGTTTGGGTAAATCATTTAAGGCCAGGGGGATTCTGTATTTGTGTGGGTGTTCATAGATGTTGGACAACTTTTGGTGTTTAGACTTGTGCAGTATCACATTTCTCTAAGCCCCAAAACAGTTTACTTCTTGCAGCTTAACAGAAGTTTCTGTTTTGTGTATGTGTGTTTCCAAGCCATTAAACAAGGCTGACTAAATCATCTGAGTTGCTCTTTATTAATGATGTTCTAATGTTTTGGTTCTCTCATACTGACCATAGTATGAAGCAATGACTGAATAAGTATTTTGTAAGAGGNATTAATGATGTTCTAATGTTTTGGTTCTCTCATACTGACCATCGTATGAAGCAATGACTGAATAAGTATTTTGTAAGAGCTGGTTAACTTGACAAAAATATTTCACTTTTACACACATTAACTCACTAAAAAAGGAACAAACAATTTCTGGCAAGTTTTTGAACTTTCTGAATTAAAACAGCACTGAACTACACATAGACAGGTGGATAAGTGTTTGTGTGTACCTGCTGTTGCATAGTGCTAAGCTGTTGTTGTAGTCCTTGGTTCTCGTTGTCTCGCTCCTGCTTAGAAGTGGCCAGCTGTTCTTTTTCCTGGCTCAGATCCTGCAGTTTCTGCTCATAGTCACTCTCCAGTTTCTTCAGCTCCACCTGCAACTCATGGCGTGCTGTCAACTCTGCATCCAGCTAATGCATATGTTAAGGGACACAAAGAAGAACAGACATAAGAGTTAGAACATTGTGAAAACTTGCTGATGTTTACTTTGTGTGGTGGACAAACTCAAAAGGTATGGTGTTCCTGGTTTTTTGTGTATCAAGTATATTGAGCTGAATGCACAGCCTGAGTTTACAAATAAAATGTAATTATTGTAAATCAAAAAATCCCTGTAGTTATATCATACTAACACCACATGAGAGACATGTTTATATTTTAGATCCTATAAATAACATTTAAAAAATATGAACTACTGAATAATAATAATCTAATAAATTACTAGTAAAACATAAAATATTATAGTAGTTATTTTGTGCTCGACAAATGCTGTAATGTGAGACTAAACTAGTAGAAAAAACATTTTTTATATAATAAAGGCAGTGTAAAATTAATCAGGAATAGATGTGGTTTTGCTAACAATTCAGAAAGAGTAACTGCATGGGACAGAGACAGACTCTTCAAAGGTCAAATTATTTATAAATAATTCACCTACATGAGAATTATTAAGGAAAGGTAAAATCATTTTGAAAACCACAAAGAAAATGTCATTCCTAAAACAACACTAAAATTCTCCCATAAAATATGGAGGCAAAGTGTGTGAACAAGCTTTTAGCCTCACTCTTGAAGCTGCAGCAGTTTCTATATCTCAAAGACCTGTAGAATCCCTTTCATGCCATCTAGTGCTTTCAGTTTCATTGTATAATTTAGACTGCAAATTAGTGTCAATTATTGAGTTAGGATGCTTCAATGCACTTGTATGAGCTCACGTCTCCCTTCCATTTAAAAGCTTTCATGGAAACAAAAAAGGAAAGATAGAGAATATTTTACCCCCAATTTTAATCACCTCACTTCCAGAAAATTTTCAGGATTTTTCTTCAAGGAAATTTGAGAAACAAGGTAACAGTATTTTAACAGATGAACACATAGGCATGTTTAATTTGCAGACAGCAGATCTGCAAATTAAACATGCCCATGCCCTTACTCTCGCTGTCAACATCCTGACAGCCTCATCCCTAATTCCTGCCAAAGAGACTGCCTGCAATTACCCCATCATTCACAACTAGCACCATGATGTCTGTGTGGTCAACGAAAATGAATCTAAGCGTGTATATGTAATGTGCGCTTGTGTGTATGTGTATGTGTTCAATGGCTATGATCCCATGTGTGAATGTGTGTCCTTATGCAAGTCTGCGTGAAGGCTAGTTTCAGTTCCCTCTTTGCAATTATCCTGTCACTGGGACAGAAACATCAGGGTAGCAGCACACTGCAATCAAGGCATTTACCCACTTGTGNGAATGTGTGTCCTTATGCAAGTCTGCGTGAAGGCTAGTTTCAATTCCCTCTTTGCAATTATCCTGTCACTGGGACAGAAACATCAGGGTAGCAGCACACTGCAATCAAGGCACTTGTGTGAAAGTGTGTCTGTGTGTGTGTGTGTTGAGTGTTTTCCGCTAGACTTTAAGAGTATTTGTCTCTCGGGTGGCTGTCAGACATGTGTACGTTCATTCTCTTAAGTCACCCTCTATTCCTCTTTTTTTCTCATTTGTCATCTCATGTCAGCCAGACACTGGTCGCACAGAATTTCATTACTTGTCTATGTGTGTGTATGTCCGTCTGTTTGTGCGTGTGTGTGATTGGGAAATGTAAGCCTTTAAAGTTAAACATTTTCTTTTGTGTCTATATAATTGCAAAGGCTGTGTGCACTGCAGGCATCTAACTCTTCCAGTACTTATGGCATACTATTGTTGTGGGTATGCCATTATGATTTTCAGTGAGAGACGAATATGTGTGTATTTCACCTTCTTCTCCAGCTCAGTGGCCTTGGCTTCACTTTTTTGCACCTTGGTCTGGTCCACCATGTTGTCTGGGAATGAAGAGAAAAAAAATAGGAGGATAAGAAGGATAAGATAAGAGATTCAGGCAACACATCTGCTGCACACATCTAGCCATGAAGACATCCCTTCAGTCTGGCGCCTGCTATGCACGCAGTACATACTGTGTCCAGTTGTCTCTCTATATATTTCTCTTGTCACACCTCTCAAAGTCAAGATCTGTGAGATGATTGTGGAGTCAATACAATAGAAACTATCTATTGCATTCTCCTTCACATCATTATATTTTAAGTCTCCAACACATACATTTTTGTGTGGCTATGTGTATGTGTGACAGGTATGGGCTCCTTTTTTCAGTCTACATGATACACCACTTTATTTCCCTTTTTTTCTTTCAAAAAGACTGTTCAACAATAAATAAAAAGACTATGTAACAGTCTAAGAGTAACCCATTATCAGTGGTTCTGTTGGCAGAGGACAGGGTGAGAAGGACGCATACTGACCAACAGGGTACTTTTACAGCCTAATTGCACGATCTACAGGTGGTTCAGTGCCCAAGGGCTTACTGAGCATGTGCAGTAAAAGAGCTAATTAGAATGAAGATGAATGCCACAAAGTCACTGGATCAAAGACAGCTAATCATGATGCCCAGAAGGGGGATCAAACACATATGATAGCAAAGAAAGAAGGGCTGTGAATAGCTAAAACTGAAAATTAAGATATTACATAAACATATAGAGTGAAGTATACAGAGCACGAAGAGATAAAGTGTGAGTCTTCAGTTTCAATGAAAATATGTCTATCAGATAAAAGGAGTTGGCATTATAAAAGATTCTGTATATCTAGATAAGCTAGTAAGTAAGGCAGAGCAAAATGAGAAATCTGTTTTGTGAAAGAGTAGATTTTGCCAGATGAAAGAACTTCACAATAATGTGCAAAGCCACATATAATTTCAGAGTGTGCATTTGTGTATGAGTTAACATGGTTATTGGATGTGTAATCTTGGGGGGGGGGGGTTCTTCTGTCATGGTGGTGAGGCAAAATGGGACAAACTTCGAATAGAGAGCACTAAGGGAGACAGAATGTGGGGGAAAAACTGTGCTGAATTTCAGAGTTCAAAGAAAAACATTAAATAATGCATGCAGGGCAGAATTGGGCTGCTTTCCACCGATAATAACTCTGGCAGCCTTAAAGGAGGCCAGCCAGCCTGTGTGTGTGTGTGTGGACACATTTAGAAGCAGTGCAATTAGAGCCTCCTGCAGTGAGCAACGGAGACCTGCCATAAGGGAGTATTGAACTCTTGAGACATGGCCTGCACCTTTACTCTGCTCTGGTTTAGTTTACTATAGTCCGCAGGTGTTTACTAATCAACACTTAGAACTGTCACTCAGGTTCACCAAAATATTATCATTTCAACAGCATTCAACAGAGTGACAGGAAATTACATGAGTTAGTGGTCATCATAATACTTTTTTACCAATAGAAATGTCTGGGTCTTAGTTTGAGAAAGCAGGATAAATGTACTTCTACACCTGGTAGGGATTCTTTTTGCTTTGTTTGTGAGAACATGTGTCAGGGGCCAAACATTTGGAGGGGACACATACATCTCAGCTGCTATATTGTGGAAGCAGATACTTTAATAAAGCTTTAATCATCTTGATAAAGTTCATTTTATATCACCAACCTATCAATTTAAAACCTGTAGCACATCTCAGCCCACACTTACTCTCTGGCTCCACCCTGTGGTGTTTCTGGGCTGCTGCACACTCATATACACCCATGATTCCAAATTAAAATTAAATAGCACAGCACAGGTATATTACCACTGGCAACTAGGGCTGCACGATATTAGGAAAACATGCAATATGCAATAATGCCTCCAAGTGTTGTGAAAACGGTATGACTTGCGATAAATACATATTCAAGTAGATGATGTTGACAACTTTCTGCTTCGGATTCACTGCTCATTATCTTCTATCATGTGAATGAATAATTAGATGTGTTACAAAACAGTAAGACTACAATATAGACTACCACTACAGTGTCAAGCAGATCAGTTTACCCCCCTAACAAAGCCAAAAATACTGAAGTCTGACCCAGGTATGCAGCCCAGTGGCCTTCACCACATTGGCATCATTGTCCATGGCGATATCACATCATTCANTAACAAAGCCAAAAATACTGAAGTCTGACCCAGGTATGCAGCTCAGTGGCCTTCACCACATTGGCATCATTGTCCATGGCGATACACGGTAGGGGTCCATCTATCACATCATTTATTGCAGGCAGTGTTTTGCTTTCTGAGCATGCTGATATTGTGATGACCATAAATTTGCGATATACTGTGCAGTCCTACTGGAAACAATACATAAGTTGTGTCATTGACTGGAGTGGAGGTGGGTCAAATGTGAGATAGAGTTTAAATTTCAACACAGCACTGGGCAACACTTTTTTTTTCTGAAAATTTTGTGACAAATTCTTCTTTCATGTCCAAGTGTATGTACATATACACTGTAACCCTTGCCCTAAATGTCCAGATAAACGGGAAAACATGTCTCTATGTGTTCTTTTCTCACAACTCACCAATCAAGCCTTCAATGTTGAAGCTGAGGTTACGGCACTTGAAGTCTGGGTCTGCTCCATTCTTGTGAAGCACAATCTGAGCGATACACTCGTCTATCAATCTGTAGTACTGGGGCCTGTGGGAAGGAGGGAGTGATAGATTTACATACAGATTCATTGCAAGACAGAGAGTAAGAAATGGAAAGAGATCAGAAGATTGTTTCCACAATGACAAATATTAATCAATTAATGTTTGACAACACTGGTCTAGTCTGCATTACAAGAAATCTGTGAGCAGAGGATGAGATTGACAGAAAGCAAGGAGCTGCATTTGTTCAGACGAATGTGTGGACACAAATGCTTTGTCACTCTGTCTGCAACTGAGATTGGCGGCCTGTGTGAGCACGACAGTTTGAGTTTCTTGTCACAAAGATTGATTGTGTGCAACTCGTAAGAGTGTGTTGGTGTATGTCCAGCACCTTGTGTCTGATCAAGCCAATTTTACACAAACACTCAATTTTGGAGGTGTCTTATTCCCTGACCCCATTAGATGCTGCTAGAGTCAATACTCAATACTTTATTTATTCTGTCTCCCCACTCCCCTGTCTTTCTTAGTCACTCTGCTTGTGTCTAACACTTATTCCACTTCTTCACTATGCTTCAAGGTTTTTGTTCCCCTCAAGCTTAGATTTTTCCATGGAGCGAGAGAGACATCTAGTGATATTTTAGAAAACAGAGTTTAAATGAGAGACATTTATGAATATCTTCAAATTAAATATTATATTACACTTTCCAATACCCTTAAAACACTGAATTAAAGTAGAAAGTAGAGAAAAGAAAGTGACGTAGGCATATTGCTGCAAACACCCCTATTAAAAACTACATACAGATACTATATTTTTAATGTGATCTATTTACCTCTGTGTAGTCTATGAACATGCACAGTATGTGCATTACTTATACTACTGAGTATTCATATTCATGTTTTGAATATGGATAATTATGTACTCTAGCAAATTATTAGGCCTCCATTTCCATTTGAGATTGAAACACAGTGAAGACCAAGAATGAAAAAACAATGAAGCAGCAGGTACTCTTTTCATTCTTTCCCACACAAATGCTAAGCCTTCCATACGGTGTACACCTCTTCCTCACTCTCTACCTAGCAATTTATCTCAAGTCTCAATTTCTTATTCATTATTGTCTCACCCTCCACCTCCTGTCTCTTTTCATCTGTGTAATTACCAAGCTGTATTTTTTGCCATTCTACAAGCTCTCCCACACACCTTGTCTGTCTGTGGAGTCTATTACAGACCACCTCTATTGTACTCCACCGTGTCACTTGGATGGTGAAAGCAGGATAGGAGAGAAGGAAAGATACAAGAGAGGGAGGGGAATGTAAATGTCTTCAGCTGGGGCTATTTGATTGGGCCAGAACTGCCTTTTCCATCCAAACCATTTACTTCACAAACCCAGAAGAGTTATTGTACATGTGTATTGTGAAAATGGAATGTATTCTTTTCTATTCAGCGTTAAAAATAACTATAATTCCCTGCCTTTCTGATACCATCAAAGCACAACTAGACCAACACAACTAACTCAACCCAGACATGTGGATTTCTGCACTTTTGTGTGTGTGTTTTACTTGCTTTCTGTGATATCAAGTTAAGCAAAGCATTTCTCTTTTGATATTGAGTAGGAAATTGGACAAGTATATGCTAATGTGCATATACATATGCTGGACAACTATTGCCTTGTCCTCAATATTATTCTACTCGTCTTGTCATTTAATCCTTCTCTCTTCCTTTCTCCACTGTTTCCACAGCTAATGCCCCAAGAGCTTTGGAAGACACAGGGAGAGACATTAGCATATTGCTGGTGATAAGAGGTGATGGTGCTCATTTCTATTAAAATGGAATTGGACTTCTTTGCATGTATTAATTTCACAGCTTTGGAATAGTGCTCTAGAAAAACAAACAGCAAATGGAAAAAAGGGCTGATGGGAGAGGGGTGTGAATGAAAAGAGAGGGGAAACTACTCTTTAAGTTCTCCTTTGGTCTTGGTTATTTTGGCATAATGTATAGGTATGCATAGGCAAATTACTTCTGGTACTTACAGAAATCCTGTGTGTATATGATATGGCTATATGACTGACCATCAAATTGTAAGCTGATTGATAAAGTCAGTTATATGTTTTTTTAATTGCTCTCATTATTGATATTGTAACTATTTTAAAATGAGATTACTGGTTCTAAGCAAGAAAAGTGACACATTTTAATTGTCAAGCAGCTTATTTCTGTCTCATAATTTCAATACTATAAGATATTCCACCATCTTTACATTGTTGCTACATGAAGCTTTTCTCTGCTGATCTAAAAAAAGATTGTTATTCTTGTGATTTATTATATGCCTACCTATATCTTGTTTAAAAACTGCACATCAAATGCAGCCCAATACTAAAGTCAGTCAAAAGTTACCAATTAAGAGTTAAAATGCCCACTATATAATTGATATAATTATATCACTCCATTGTGCACTCCTTATGTATGACAGAGAGTGTTGATATGTATGAATGTGTATGTGCATTACCTGGCCAAATAATCATTTCGAATCAGCAAGAGGTGCTGCATCAGAGACAGAAAGTAGCCTTCAGCCTTTGAGTCTTTGGCCGTGTTGACTAGTATCTCAAACACCTCCTTCACATCACTGAAGGAAAATCAGTTAAGGCTTAATTTACACAATGAAGACAGGAGCTCAGAACAAATATTAAATTCTAATACATCTTCAATAATCACTACATTATCACTACATCATTGCAACAGAAGTTTAAAGACAAAAGCCAGGCCTATATTACTTATAATAAATCCTGGTAAAGTATGAGGCCAAAATCTGTTCTATCTGACAAACTTACAGCTTCTGTGTTTTTTATCTTATCGATGAGTGGCAAATTAAAGGAAATACATAGAGAGCCTCAGTAAGGTGTTGGGCCACCTTGGCTGTCAGAACACCTTTAATGTACCTTAGCTTTTATTTTACAGTCTCTGAACTCTATTGGAGGAATGAACATTATTCTTGTTTTGATGAGGGCAGTGTAGATGTTAGTCAGAATCCCTCATAGGTATTTAATGATGTCTTTCACATACATCTAAATGCAGATATTACTGTTCTTATTGAAATACTGTACCAACCAGCTGAGCAGACTTTGTGACTGAAGGTCTGTTCTCCAACACTGAAGCCTCTGTCATTTGCCATCTTGATATAAAAATCAGGATCAACTGGGACTGCTCAGCATTGTTATACATTCAACAGAACATGGTTGGATGTTAATTACTTAAATGTAACATACACCACATCTACATATAATAATATGTATTCATTAGGTTTCTCCACTCATTTATTCAGGTTTTTCTTAATTTAATTTGCCACTCATTGATAAGTGCAAATTCCAGATACTGCAGGGAAGAAGATCAGGAGACACCTGGTGTTTAAAATTGTAACTGCATAATAAAAGCAGCAGGAAAAATATATAGGTGCTGGTGAAAGTGTTCATACTGATACCAAAGTGCAGTAGCATAAACCTCCATATATATCATGAAAATGTGCAATTAAGTAGTTTCTATTGTTGTTGTGTATGTATATATATGTATATATATGAAATAAAACAGTCCACAATGTCCCTAGAACCTCCAAGATTATGCTTATAAAGTACAGAAATATTCAGCATATATCATGGAAGACGGTAGTCAGGCTCAACATACAAGAGAGGAAAGGAGGAATCCAATTTTGTTTTTTACAATGCAAAGAGTAAGAGACTNCCTAGAACCTCCAAGATTATGCTTATAAAGTACAGAAATATTCAGCATATATCATGGAAGACGGTAGTCAGGCTCAACATACAAGAGAGGAAAGNCCTAGAACCTCCAAGATTATGCTTATAAAGTACAGAAATATTAATTCAGCATATATCATGGAAGATGGTAGTCAGGCTCAACATACAAGAGAGGAAAGGAGGAATCCAATTTTGTTTTTTACAATGCAAAGAGTAAGAGACTATAATTCTATATAGGCTACCTTCTGCCTGTCATACACATTCCTTCTTGTGGAAACCAGAGAGTGAAANTATAATTCTATATAGGCTACCTTCTGCCTGTCATACACATTCTTTCTTGTGGAAACCAGAGAGTGAAGGTTTTTTTCTATCACTCATCAAACTAGCAAACCAATTTAACAATAAATCACATTCTCTAGCATTCAAAGCCATATTCAGATGTATAGATTTTGTCATGCTGATTCTCCAAAGGTCAAAATGTAGACTCTTATTATTTCTACTGAGGGACAATTTGCCAAGTGGAAGGATATTCCATCTCAATACGAATGTCATCGAGACGTGCTTTGAGGTCTTCAGAGTCATCTTCGGCCTGCTCATCAAAAACCGTGAGTTGCACCCTCAGCTCTTCATTTTCGATATTCCGTACCTCCTGCAGGGAGAAGGATCGGGTAGAGGCAGAGGGATGAAAATACAAG
>JANJYP010102977.1:0-13334 GCA_024605115.1 Rastrelliger brachysoma | reverse complement strand
TTAGTGCACTTTGAAGTCATTCTTAATGCCGTGTGGTTACAGCTCAAAGACCCTTCATACAGGCCTAAATATGATTTATATTAATGGATATATTATGATGATATTAATGGATTACCTTGGAACACATCTGATGGCAAAATCTTTCTATCTAGACTTTGATCACTCTCTGCCACTTTGCAACATCCCGGGATCCAGCAGTGTTTCCAAACCCAGACGAATTCCATCCTCATCGATGGTTGAACAAGGACCAGACTCGTCACCCATATGCCTCCGTACCCTTTGGGGTGGGAAAACGTAGCTGCATTGGTCGCCGTATTGCTGAGCTGGAGCTCTACCTTGCTCTTGCCAGGGTGAGTTAGCCGAACTTAGATTTTTTTGTTTTGTTTTTTACTTTGATACAGATAAAAGAGGAAAAGTAATTTTTTTTAGTGTTTGCTGATCAGTGAGATTACTGACCAGCACCATTTCTGATGGAAAGCCAGGCTGAGTAAATAGTTCATAGCAATTCATAGAATTTTGCAGTCTGTATGACTAGCAAATGGATTGAGAAAAAGACTGTAAATCCAAAATGAAACAATGAGTAAACAGTTAAGAATTCTAATTTAGATTGCAAGTTATTACGATGTACTTTTCCTGGGAAGAAATTAAGAATATAGGCAGATAGGATTCACTGCCCAACAATGAGCACATCATGAGCACTTATTGATATGTTTTTTATTTCAGTCCTCTTATTGTTAATCTGTTCTCTCTCTGTTTCTGATTTCATTAGATCCTAATAGAGTTCGACGTGAAGCCGGACCCAGAAGGGGTTTCTGTGAAGCCCATGACACGGACGCTACTAGTTCCTGAAAATGTCATTAACCTCCAGTTTATCAAACGATGACCCACTCTTCTGAGCAGTACAGTTACGTGAATGTGATCATGAGACTCTTGGCAGCAGAGAGCACAAGCAGGCGGAGTTACTACAGGAGCTGTGAACCTGTTGCATGCAGCAAAGCACTTCAGAGTAGACCTTCAACCTTAAACACATCAAAGACCAAAGCCCTCCATACCTGCAACTTTGTCTATGGAGGCTGACATGTGGAGATCAACAAACAAGAGAAAGATGAAGATGAGTGAAAATGTATCACTGAGACATTTCCCTGGGAGCAACACTACTACTGCTAATTTCAACGTCTTGTTTTTGAAAACCACTGTTGTAGTACTTATTTTCACAAAGGCCAAGAGCAAGGTGATATACTCCATTATGTTTTAACAGATAATCTTCATACTTGCATTCCATCCTTAATGTGAGTCATACCAATATGTAGGATTTGACTCAACATGCAGCTATTTGAAGCATAATTCTGATTAAGCCCTCCCAAATGTGATTAAGAACTGGTTGTGCAAATGTTTCGAGGCCGTTTGTGTACATGTTATTCCAGTTTTCTAGCAAGGACATTAAATGTCTTGTGAAGTCTGAGACGCACAATGCGTCATAAATTATGTTTGAGTACTAGGAAAGCTTCAGACTGGCACAAAAGCACAGTTTCTAACATCTCTGGCTCTCATTGAGATTATAGTGAGATTTAACATGTTGTCGTTCATAAGGTGCTTATGGTAAAAAAAAACTTTTTGTGATGGGTTCCTTTTTTAAATTCCCACAAAAAATGGCAGCTGTTGAAAATATTCCTGTGCAGAAGTATATGGTGTTACTGGTTTAAAACCCCAAACTGTTCTGCACTCAGACTTTGTAAATCTGCCTGTCTCATCTTGGAAATTCAAATGTGTATAACAATTCAGCAATGCAACACAATGCAAGTTCAGTTTGTTTTTTCATGTCAGAAGTATATGGTGTTACTGGTTTATAACAATTCAGCAGTGCAGCACAATGCAAGTTCAGTTTGTTTTTTCATGTCAGAAGTATATGGTGTTACTGGTTTATAACAATTCAGCAGTGCAGCACAATGCAAGTTCAGTTTGTTTTTTCATGTCTAAACATACTATGACATCTCACTATTTTGTAAACTGCAGTATCTGATTTTTGTATTCTAATTTAACATATTTTGAAACGGTTACTGTAAATGTCAATAAAAGGTTTCAAGTTAATTGTTGATTTTATTTGACTTATCTAATAAGAACCCAGTTACCATCAATAATACCACTTGTTTTGTGTGCATATGTGTCATACTCGCTTGTATTATTAAGAAAAATATACTGCCACCATTCAGCATTTAATCTTATGCTTTAACAGTAGTCTATCAGATAAGATCTAACTGATCAAACAATCTTGTGGTAACTTTGATGCCAGTCAACAGCCACGTGTCATGTAGGCAGTAATTTCTAAGAAATATCAAAGATCAAAGTTTGTCTGAGTATCAAAGTTCTTGTGTGACATGACAATGTTGAGCCATGGTGCACCAGCTATAGGTCGATAATTTGGACCAACATGTCCAACAGATGGGGGGGCAATTATGTTTAACCTAAACATGGAGATCCGCCTCCGAATAGATAGGTTAGGGTTAAAAGTTTGTTCAAAATATCACATCATCACCCAAAGTTACAATCTAATTGTCCAAGTCTGAACTGAATCATTATCCACACATAATCTAGTGAATTGCTGACTTTGTCAGATTGAAACATTTATTGTAGCATTGATACTGACAGTGACACACTGGGCATAAACAGTACCCATAAAAGTGATCATCTGCTGATTATTAGTCACACAAAAACTGTTGATTCTTGACATCACAGATTACACTATTGGTTCCTGTCTAGCTATGATAGACTTGTTCATGATGCCCAGCAGAAATCATTACCTTCATAATAATTTCAGTGAAAACGTGTCTTCAAATTTACAGACCAATAGGGATGTATGGCTTGAAATAATTTTCCATTTAATCGTCACTAACATTGTGTAAATAAATCCATTATGG
This sequence comes from Rastrelliger brachysoma, assembly GCA_024605115.1. Lineage (NCBI taxonomy): Eukaryota > Metazoa > Chordata > Actinopteri > Scombriformes > Scombridae > Rastrelliger > Rastrelliger brachysoma. Next base: position 10,419 of record JANJYP010102977.1, on the reverse strand, counting down.
CAATCTTAGATATTAAATAAAGAATAAGAATTCTGTTGATAATTCTTGTAAAAAAAAAAAAAACATATCTTCTAAGATGAGTCTGGTTTTAAGCTTATCAGATTATAAGTATCTAGTGTGTGGTAGTGTAACCAACCAACCAACCGACCGACAATGCATGACCTCTTCTGAAAAAAAGAAAGGCATTATTGAGATATGAGATATTCATCCCCTGCCTACTGTCATTTGCACTCCGGTCCATTGGGGGGCGGTGTGGTGCAGTGTAGCTGCACCTCACAAGAAGAAAACAGAGCAGCAGAGGAGCTAATGCTAACAAGCATCCGTCAAATTCCTGTGGTCAGTTAGCCATGTAGCTACCTAAATAAACCGCCCAAGTCAAGAAGCTAACGGAGTGTTGATTTAGACCATACAGGCTCTGCATAGACTCCCATAAACGGATCCGTCCACACAACTAACACAAACAACAAGGTGAGTCCCACGACAGCGTAGCTAGCTGGTCGTAATAGCTCGCTAATTAACTCTTGTGTTGGCTAAGCTAATGCTAGCTAGGCTAACAGAAACTATTATTTTGACCCGATACTGTCAGCTAACCAGAAAGACTGTCAAAGTTATAACGTACTATTATCGTAGGGAAAGTTTCCTGGTTGCTAGAGCTGTCATTTGTATATAAATAATCACACACTGAAGACAACTGTAAAGGCCCCATAGCTAAGGTTACATGTAAACAAAAGGCGGTGATGAGGAGCCTCATCCCTCCTCTGACTTACACACTCAAAAACACAGACCACTGTAAAAGAGATGACACACACAGCTGTAGAGATGCATTTAATTTGTCTGTTTTATTTGATATATGTTTATAACTTTAGCTTTGTTTCACACACTTTCATTAAGATGCTTACTATGCAGAGATAAGATATAATTATTAAACACTGGTCAACATAAACAGGCTATTCATTAACTTAACACTGACAGGCCAAGTGAATCAAAGTATCTGTCAGTGTGGAGTGTCTCTAAAGCCAGTGGTAGCCCTCACCTGCCCCAACTAGTTAAATTATTACTTGACTGTAAGTATTGTAAAAAAAAACATGCAACATACTTAAGTAGATATTCTTACGTGGATTTTAACACCCTATTAAAACTGATACTGTGAAGTTAAAGGTTCATAAATGTGAAAGACAGAAATGAAGATATCTGTTACCCTGAGAAAGGTGCAAATATATTTCCTGGTGTGTGTCGGGTATGACTGAACAGATGCAGGCAGGTGACCCTGTGGTTGGTGCACCAATGGGAGTAGCTGGTGCTCAGAGCCGATCAGAGGATGAGGAATCACTTGGAGTAAAAGATGTGAAAAGTACTGCAACACAAGCATTTGGCAGTAATGTCCCCAAACGCAGAAGTTCCTCGAGGTTTGTATTATTCCACTTGTATACTAGCATAGTCAACATGCTTTCTGGCTATACATGGAAATATAGATGTGTTGTAGTGATGTAGTGATTCTGTTGTGTGTGTGTGTGTATATAAGAGTGAAAAATTGCTTTGTAAATGTCGCCAAAATGACGTCCTCAGGTCAATAAAGAGGAAGAAGTTTGATGACGAACTGGTGGAAAGCAGCCTTGTCAAGTCATCCAGCAGAGTTAAAGGTCCTCCTGTCATCGAGCCTGTCCGCTGTTCAGGGAGTGAGCCTTCATCCAGCGAGAGAAAAAAGGTACATAAGGCCATAAAAAAAAGGCCCATAGAAAAAAAAACAACTTAGATACAGCTTGCGTGAGATTGGTGGATGATTTAATTTTTGTTCCCTCTTCCGGCCCTGTCAGGTGGCAAAATCAGGAACAGCTCTGCCTCCACCACTTACAATGGCGATAAACCCTGCACCTATCACCAAAAGAGTGAAGAAAAGCAAGCAGCCTCTACATATTACCAAAGACTTGGGCCGGTGGAAACCTACTGATGACCTGCTGCTTATAAATGCGGTATTACAGGTGAGTAGCACCAGCTTAACATCGCTGTCATGAAATATGGACAGGAATTACTGTGATTAGTTTCTTGTGTTTCTTTGTACTATCTTGTGAAATCTTGTTTGTCTGTAGACCACAGACCTAACCTCTGTTCATTTGGGAGTCAAGTTCAGCTGTCGTTTCACTTTGCGGGAAATTAAAGAGAGGTGGTATGCTCTCCTCTACGACCCTGTCATCTCAAAGTAAGATATCAGCAGACACTTAACCTTCCCCTGATTTTAATAAAAAATGTTTGTCTTTTTGTTTACACCCTTACGCTTTGAGTTATCTCCCAGTCACATTCTATTTGTTTGTCTGGTTAGGCTGGCATGGCAGGCAATGCGGCAGCTTCACCCAGAAGCTATTGCAGCGATCCAAAGCAAAGCTCTCTTCAGCCAGGCTGAGGAGGCACTGCTGGCCAAGATTGGTTCAGTAAGTGAAATTGTTACTATAGTCAGCTGATGTGTACCAATCAAGTAGTGGTTGAGATGTAATTCAAAAGTAATTTATTTCAGAATACAGCTAACCTTTGATACCTGCATCTGTTTTTTATTAAACAGACCAGTCAGCCCAAACTGGATGTGTTCCAAGAACTCCTGAGCAAACACCCCAGTGTATTTCACCAATCTCGCACCCCAAAAAGTCTGCTGGTACACTGGCAGCTTCTAAAGCAGTATTACCTGCTGGATGACCAGAGTGGTGAGTGGAGTTACAGTGTTTGACACCTGATGTGGGAACCCTAAAATAGTTTAGTAAAGAATTAAAATCTGAATATCCTATAATTAGTGCAATAAAAACAAAATTTGTATCCTACTATATCTACTTTTACTCAAATACAAATTTGGTAATTTAACAAATACAGATACAAATTCTGTAGCTCAGTGCTGCACATTAATATTTTGTATTCAGATGCATATCAAAGACACTGAAGTATGTACTTTTACCAGTAGAGAGGTGGTTTGAAATCTGACACAGTGCAGAAATTTAAAAATGGTCAAACAAACCATATTACCTCAACAGACAGCTGATCATCATGACTGTAAGGGGCCCCTTAAAGCACAACCAGGCTTTTTAACTCTTTTATTAGGATCTTAGCATGGCAAAACATGTTTTTGTATAATGTTTAGCATCTTTAAGTAATTTTTGATTACTAAATATCCAGTATGTCTCCAACAATCACCTGTTATTGATGTTGCCTAATAGTTGCAGGATTCAGAACAGCCCATATCCTACTTGATCAATAATTATAGAAAATTCAGAAAAATAGGTTGGCAATATCTTTTAATAGATAACAATTGTGATGGACATTTATTAAATCATCACAAAAGTGAAGAGCTCTATGCTTAGTAGCCTTTTTTTGTGTGTGTGTTACAGTCCAACCTCTACCTAAAGGTGACCAAGTCCTTAACTTCTCTGATGCTGAGCAGATGGTGGATGATGTAAAGTTAAAGTAAGGCAATCTTTGACTTTGTGTTATTGAGCTAAGATTTCAGTTTGTCATAAATCTTCTTTCTAAAGTATTGTGTGTGCATTGGTTCTTAATGCTGAACACTTTTTTGTGTTTCCTTAAACAGGGAGAGCAGAGATGAAGTTTTGGAACATGGTAAGAAATTTGATTATTAAGACACAAGTTTCTGTTCAGCTTTATTACTACTTAGTACGTTAGGACGAAGCAACACTACAGTGAAACTTAATTAAGGTTTGAGTCCTTTGTTTTTATGGATTTTTCTGTATGATACAGATTTCAATCTTTAATTATCTTGNACACAAGTTGTTATTCAGCTTTATTACTACTTAGTACGTTAGGACGAAGCAACACTACAGTGAAACTTAATTAAGGTTTGAGTCCTTTGTTTTTATGGATTTTTCTGTATGATACAGATTTCAATCTTTAATTATCTTGAGATTGCTTCCATTAATGTATTTTACTCTTGTTTTTTTTTTCAGAGCTGATGATTTCTGATCGTCACCAGAAAAGGGAGATCAGACAGTTAGAGCAGGAGTTGCCACGTTGGCAGGTCCTTGTGGACAGTATCACAGGTATATACAAGCTTTCACTCACCAAGTAAACACAGATGACTTATAAAATTCTATTTGTCTTGAAGAACTCAGTCTGATGAAACTTGTTTACGTTCATGTCTTTGTCACCAGGGATGAGTATGCCCGACTTTGACAACCAGACACTGGCGGCACTACGAGGACGAATGGTACGCTACCTCATGAGATCACGAGAGGTAAGTCATTTTTTTTCACAAATATGTTACATTATAAGTACTGCTGTTTCTGAACAGGACAATCTTATCTGTAAAGGTATATTTTTAGTATGATGCTAATTGTCTTTTTACTCATTTTATTACAGATTACATTGGGCAGGGCAACCAAGGACAAACAGATAGATGTAGATCTGTCACTAGAAGGACCTGCATGGAAAATATCAAGAAAACAAGGTGAGTAAACTTAAAGCAGTGTCAGGCTATAACAGCAAAGTCAAAATAATTTGCTATTAGTTGGGGGGTATTCACACCAGGACATTATTTAATGCCCGCTGCTCTATAAGGCGTCCATATGCGTTTCTGTGTAAGTGCTCCAAATTGGCACTAATATAAAAATAAACAGATGCTCCATGATGTACAGTTTTGCTGTCTACCTGCATAAACAGTTCAACCAATAATACGAGGGCATTGTGTCCACATGGGTTTTGTTTACATATTATGGACCGTTTTAGTGTGGCCTTTGTGAACGCAAACTGGATCAATTCAAAAAGTATCATCCTCGTGTTGTTTTGGATCAAAAAATGGATCTTCCACAGACATTTAGGTGTGAACCCCACCTTAGTTCACTTGCTTTGATCCAGACCAAAGACTTTGTTTGTCCACACCACAACTATAAGGACAAAGACAGAAGAACAACATTGAATCACTTTCAGAGCAATTTGATGAACAATAAAACACTGAGTGTCAAAATCCTTATTTACATATTATAATGTAGTTTTGCTTATCGTTCACCATGGACTGATAGGGTGACCTCCTGTCTCGTTTAAGGCTGTTTTGCACCACTACTTCAGTGCTTGTCACACATATCAGGACAATTTTTTCGCTCATTCGAAAAATGAGGAAAAAACATCTAGCCTGTTTTATCTGCACCAATGGGAAACTATGTAATGTAATAACATTTTCTCTGTTGCCAAACATCTCAACTCTGTTGGAGTGTGTGTGATTGATCATGTAATGTGTGTGCAGAGCGATCAAGCGTGTCTGTGTGTGTGACACAACAACAGTGTCCTGCAATAGTGCACACCCCATGACAATGAGAGTAATTTTGCAACGGCGAAGCAAAATGGCTAAGAAGGAGAGCTGACGTGTGCCGACCATGCTATGATAACATTAATGCTGCATACTGTAAACCTATAGATTTTTGCAACTGGGGCGGATCAATGTCGTTGCCCAATAAAGATCTGTTAACATGTACATTATTTTCTTCTATGTACAAAAGGCAGGTTCACAGTGATCAGTCATTACAAACATTTCTTTAGTAGCAATTGGCTACACTCCTGTAGTTGGTCACATTAAGTAATAGTTCATCATTCAGACACCTGCATGTGAGAGTTTGTAGTGTTTGTACCCAGTAGGCTTCACATTGCTTCAGCAGTTGATCATGGTTAACCTCTTCTTTAGGCAGGCACAGTTTTTCTGTCCCAAAGGTGTGAGATAACAGGTTGAACTTTCATATTCACTGATCCTCTGCTTAAGTCGTCTTGATATTTGACCTATACTTCAATAGTAAAGCCTTGACATCCAGCAATCATATCTGTGGGGTTTGCATAAAGCAGAGTTTCATAGTCATGCAGAATGTGCCCAACAAGGTGTTTTTGTATGTGTGACTATTGTTATACCTCAGAAGTTCAGTGCTTTTAAAGGTTTTAACAAATTTCTGTTTTGAGGAGTTGTTTGATTAAGAGTTGATTGATAGTTAAAGCAACTTAGCCCACTTGAAACAAAACTGTGAAGAGCACACAGACAAAAGAAATCTCAAATGAAATGTGAATTAACCCCAACTTCTCTGAGTTTGGCAGAAATATTTGTGATTATGTAGAATCCTAGTCATTCATTGTAAGAAGTTAGAGGAAAAAACTTTTTCATCTTACATCAACATGATGCTGCAGACAGTAAATTCTTTTTTTATGTATTGATTCCAGGAATTATTAAACTGAAGAATAATGGAGACTTCTTCATTGCCAATGAGGGCAGGCGACCCATCTACATTGATGGCAGACCGGTCCTATCGGGCAACAAGTGGAAGCTCAACAACAATTCAGTGGTAGAGGTGTGTGGATATGATTTAAATCTTTAGCAGTCCTGATATATTTGATTGTTACTGAGTGAGACTTGGCTGTAACCTACTGTATCTGTCCCTACAGATTGCAGGTCTGCGCTTTGTGTTTTTAATTAACCTGGAACTCATCTCACTAATAAAAGCTGAAGCAGCCAAAATGACGCAGCAGTGAATGTCCGCCATTCAGCAGGAAAATCCACATGGAGGATGAACCGGCAGGCTTATGGATCCATCCGGCCTCTCCATGTCGTTAACAGATGCTTGTTTCAAGCACAGCAGTGCTACCAAGAATTGGACTGACAGTGGACATGTTAACCTGAAATGTGAATTTTAAACGGGCTGCAGCTAAATCCTGGAGCAAGATGGTGTGACAGGTTTTAGGTGATGGCATTTTCCATGTTGTAATGTAGACACTCTCATGGTAGAGCCTTGATTTTCCACTTTTTTCAGAATATTGTATTTAAATTCTGTAGTAAAGCTTTTTCAAAATATTAAACTTGTATACACACAAGATTCTGAAATTGTCTTTGCAGTTATCTGTAGGGATTCAGTGATCTACAGTATGTTACGTTAAACAGTTACTACATAACTAGTGAACTACACAGAATAATTTACACTTAAGATTGGTGTCAAAATTGATTCTATGCGTCTTTCTGTTGACACGTTTGGATATTTGGCTCAATTGTAAGATCTTTGATTTTTTTGAGGCATTGACCACTTTATTAGACAGGAAATCATGGGAAACAGAAGGGGTGTGACATGCAGCAAAGGACCTCTGGCCAGGATTCAAACTACATAGTTGCATACGTGGCATATGTGAATCACTTTACCACCTGCACGCTCCTGAAATAATTTTTTGAAAATCAGAAAATGAAAAGACCTGTTCAACTGAGCACCTATGAAGGCTACATGTAAAATCTGTAAAACCTTATGGTTGACTCAAATCCTGAAGTTGTTGGAGGGAATTTTGGAATGATGGAGTGTATAAAGTGCTTCAAGATCCTGGAATGCAAAGTCAGTAAAAGCTAAAAAAAAAAAAAAATCAATGCATTAATTACATTTGAACAGGTTTCATCAAACTGAAGCTAGATTTAACACTAAAGTATATAAGCTCGCCTGTGGGGGGTTTTCTTGCAATCATATGAAACAACCTGCAATCTCTCTTTCACTGAATTGTTCATCACTCTGTGTCTGCAGCCTGCGGCACAGGTTGAAGATGCACAGGACTTCTGATTAGAAACGGCTGTATTGTTGATAATGAATATTACCACCAGGTAGTGCTAGAGAGCCCAACCAACCAAGGAAAATATTGTAGGTTTTATTACACACATAAGTGACAGAATTTCCTTTTTCAGTGTGCTTCCATTCTGCATAACACTAACTTGTCTTTCACTGGATTCATTGAACTACAATTCTGTTGTATCAGGGTAATTGATTACACAGATAAGAGAAAACTACAAAGCCATTAAACAATCAGAAACCTAGCATTTAACCATTCCACTCCACAGGAAGAAAATCTTATGGATATTTACTGCTCTGATACTTTGATAGATTACACTCATCTGCACAACCTATACACAATATCATTACTTAAATATATATTTTACTGTAAGTGTGTGTTTAGTTGTATTGTGACCTGCTTGAGACTTCTTTTTGATATATGGAAATGTAAAGAAGTCTGTCCTGTACCTGTGGGCTCAAGAGGTATTGTTTTGTCTAAAATGTTTCAGTGAGCAACAGGATGTTCTGGTCCATTTACCAAGTGTACTTCACTGACCTGAGGGTGTGAGAGGAATGTGGACAACCTGAACACCACCACGAACTATAAAAAAAAAAATCCTGTGGCTGAATTCAAACACATAAAAAGCATACAGTGCATGAGAGGTTTGGAAAATGTCATCAAAACACAGACAGTGAGGTCCAGTGAATCAGTTGTTACTATAGCAACTAAATCCAAAGTACGTGCCTCAGGTTATGTTTTGACTGCATTCCCCAAACATGGCAAAGCTCACACTGGGACAGATTAAACATGGGAAAAAAAGAAAAGCCCCTAACCATATTTTACACAACAGGGACCAAAACTAGGCACAACATGAAAATAAGGGATTTCAGGTTACCAGCAAGGAAATGTGTGGTACCTGAATGTCTGAACTAGAAGCACTATTCTTTGAACAAAGTAGTTGTTGAAATCCTTTTAACTTTGGTGTCTGTTTTAATGTAGTTGCTGTTGGTTTGATGGCACACAGAAGAATAAGTTTGTGTATTTAGTAAGTAAGTGTATTTACTATGAAGAAAAACAAGATTGACATGGAGAAGACTGACACTGGTTGCATTATACAGTGAGATGATGTGACAATGTTGGATTATTAACTGTTTTTTTTGGTGGAAACGAGCTAAAGGTAAAGAAATTGCTGTTGCTCTAAAAGCAGATTTTTATTCTATTCATACTCATGGAAGCAGAAATTGGACAAGTGACAACATGTGAATGGAAGTGGTTTATGGGAAATGTAGATTTAATGCTGAGATGCAGTGAGACAAAATCAGGTTAAATTCCAAGTTAGGTTTGCATATGTAAGAATTTGCCTCAGGGTTGTGGTCTATAATACATAATAGACACTGTTATTCAAAATATATTGTAAGTGAAAAGAGCTGTTAGAAGTTTAAACTGAAAGGGGAAAAGGTGTGCCTGGATTTGACCAGGTTATGCAAATGTTTATAGTGTATGTAAACAGTATATGCAGTGTGTTAATGTACTGCACCAAGTTAGCTGCGATGAAGGAAAACATGAATGGAATGTTAGATTATAAGATTTTACGTTGATATTATGTTTAGTGTCCAAGAGAGTCTTTCTTGATGAGAACACCTGCAGTCAAGCTGTGGAATACAGGCGTTAATTTGCATTTATTCCACCAGGCATCACAATTTTTGATATTGTTGTCATATAAACACATATTCCACTTTTTGTTTTCACTCATGGCAGAAAGTCACATCTAACTGATTATGTTATGGCCAAGTTGTAATACTTTGACACCATAATCACAGGTCATCAACTGGAGCAATAAAGATTCCTGATAAACATAATACTCATTGACTCATGCTGATAATGATAAGCGTTTTTGTTGAGCTTGTTTTTTTTTTACACAGTCAGTACAATACTATACAATACTCTGTTGACAATGTTGGGCTTTATTCAGACTTTTAATCCCTTTCCCTTCCTGCATGTCACTGGTTGTTTACCATGCAAATTCAGGTGTGTTTAGGGTGTGCTCGGAAATGTGATTACTGGAACTGATGAGGACATGAAGAATCAGTGTACAGGAGCAAGTCTGTCCTAACCTGCTGTGAAGCCTCTGGTATAGTCTTTAATTGGTGCATATTCTCAAACACATTAAATAAAATTATCACCAGACATCTGACATGTGTGCACTTGAAAATTATGCCCAAGTCCACCTCCACATGGAGACAATGGTACAACTTTATGTTAAGCCATACAATTTGTTTTAATGGTGATGACTAATTTTTTATTGACTGGCTGTTGAAAAAGTACTTCAAAGTATTGCAGTAAAAGTAGTGGTTTGGTCCATCTGGNTGATGACTAATTTTTTATTGACTGGCTGTTGAAAAAGTACTTTAAAGTATTGCAGTAAAAGTAGTGGTTTGGTCCATCTGATATATTATTATACATGACATCATTAGATTATTAATACTGAAACATTAGTGTAAGTATCATGTTTCTGTTGTAGCTGCTGGAGGTGGAGCTAGTTTCAAATATTTCAGTTATTACAGTTAGTAAGTCCAGTGGTTCCCAACCTAGGGGTCTGGGCCCTCCAAAGGGTCAGCAGATAAATCTGGTCAATGGGAGAGGAAAGTAAAAGAAACAAGGTTTTGATTCACAAAGCTGTCTTCATCTTTTGGACTTTTCCTCTTTTTGGTGAAATATTGAATCAGATGAAAAATTATTGAAATGAAACCTTGTGAGAGGAAAAATCATACTCATGGGTCATTCCACCAAATTGGGTTATATTCTTACTATTATTAGGTTAATATGCAGGACACTTTATTTGAAAATAAAATGCATTTGAAAGTTGATTTT
>JANJYP010102952.1:0-12066 GCA_024605115.1 Rastrelliger brachysoma | reverse complement strand
AAATACAAAGTGCAAACATTTCTAAGAATAAAAACAGAAATTTGTAATGCTCAGGCTCTTAAATTGAAACATAGTCAGTATTCCCTGAGGAGGATTTATTTCATATGATTCTATATTCCTATCATAAACTGGTCTACCTATCTGGACTCTTGAACAGGGTGGATTTGATATCACCAAGTAATTAAGAATCTGGGATCAATGTCAAGGTGGTTTGCCCAGGCATAATGTTAAGTCAACCAATCAGGGACCATTTGTGATTGATGATGTCATTGACAGTGCAACGTGAAAAATTCAGATAGGGTACTATACGTTTGTTTTCTTAAACTTTCTTTTGTATTTCAGTTCATGACACCATACATTTGTGTTTTTACAGTTTCAATTCAATCAGCATTTGTAATAATATTAGTAGATAGTAGTAGCCTGATAGTAGTAGAATGTCAACATAATAGATGGAGACTAGTGATATTAGTAACAGTAGCAGGGGTGTAACTAGTAGGTGGAGAAAGTGGTAGACAGGTTGTAGGATCAATTAAAAAGTTTGGTGATTGCAAATCCTTGTGCAATAAAAACAGATGATTACATCAGCTTCAGACCATCACATGATTACACAGGAAACTGGGAAAACTCGGGTGTCTGTTGTTAGTGNGAGAGAGAGAGAGAGAGAGAGAGAGAGAGAGAGAGAGAAGCAGCACATGCAAATGTGAGATTCCCCATCACAGCAAAACCCAAACATATATTAATGTCACTGTGAAGTAAATTGATGAGAAAAAACAGATGGAATGAGTTATGATGGCATGTGCTGAGATTTATATATTCTAAAATCCTCCTTCTCTTTCTTGACTCCCACAAGTCTGAAGGCGCGTGAGCTGCGCCCTGCTCGCTCACTGTGTGTGACGTCAAACCAGCATGGCGGTCAAGGTGACTTCGGCATCGCTCCCGTAGCGATTTTTAAACCTCTACTTTATGATTTTTGCATGTCTTATGTTCGTTTTCTTGTGTTAGCACTGTTAGAGCTAGTGTTTGCGGTGCTGTGCGGGGAGGGTGTCGGCAGATGCGGTGACAGTGAGTTCGTAGCATCACTGCGCTAGTCTGCGCTGGCCTTGATCAGACATCTGCAACCTCGGAAGTTAGCGAAATTATGCTAACCAGCTGTCGGACGACTAACACTGCCCTGATAAAACCACTTACATTTAGTTGAGCTCGCGTCTTTTGGCAACACTTGACTCTTTGTTAATGTGCTGTCGATCTGACGTTTCTTTCTTTTACAGATTTAAAGCTTAACATGTCATTTGAACGGTGTGTGTCCTCTTCATATGAGTAGTTTGTACTTGCTAGCTGGTTAGCTGGCTGTAGTTGCAGCTGGTATGTAGGATAGACTTTTCATCTGGTCGACTGTCTAGTTCGGTGTGTAACTTAATCAGGTGATGCTATGCCAGAGATGTAGTCTGTTAGCTTTGGACCGTGTGCCTGTCGTAGCGGGTTGACTTTCTCCTTCAGCAGTGGACGCTTCAAGGAGACTTCAATCCAAAGCAGCTTGTTTGATGTGCTTAATGTGTCTAGTGTATATCGCCTTGCAAAAATTGTCTTTACTTTGGAATTAAAAACACAGCTACACGGTCAAACAGAGTCATGAATTTCTGTTATTGTTGTTTTTTTTTCTTTTAGGTGCAATCTACCAAACGTGGGGACCCAACTGAGCTGAAAGTAATCTTCCAAAAGGTAAGTTTGCTCAGATTTCATCCTGAAAAATTAGACTGAATGCATTTTGTTCAGTGCCTACCTATAGTTTAGTGTCCAGTTGATCAGTGAATTAACTGTGCGTTAGGAAAACAACTTTTGCAACTCAGGACTGTTTTCACTTTGTGAATGAGCATGTAAGTTTGTGTTACAGGGTCTAAATGGTATCAGTANGGACTGTTTTCACTTTGTGAATGAGCATGTAAGTTTGTGTTACAGGGTTTAATGGTATCAGTGGCACAGTTAAAGACTCAGCACACAGTACTGTTATTCCCTTAAAACACAAGTAACTGTGACACAATAGCTTGTCCACAGTCATCTTGATCTGGTAGCCTATTTTTTTTTCTCTGCTGAAGTTGAAGCTCAAACAAAAATGTGGTTTGTATTTGTGTAATAAGCAGCAGCTGTTGTGAGAAGTGTGGGCGTGTTAGCTCAGCTCTGCTGTTCCTTTATTTGTCCTGATCTGATATGATTGACATGTTAAAGGAATATGTTGGAGTGTTGTATAGGCAGAGAATGATTTCTCTCAGAGGCTTCAGGTTCAAGTCCCTGTTCAGGCAGATATGTCAGACTTTGTTCCACTGTATCCAGTGCGGCACAGTACAGACAAGGACCTGCATGTCCTTGTTGTTTATGGACCAGAGCACGCTGTCATGCCACTGTTAATGTTATGTATATAAGAGTCAGACTAAAGGCAATTGCATGGCAGAGGATACAAAGGCAGACCACTCTGTGTATGACCATGAGATGTCAAGGGTGGCTGCAGCAAGAGGTTAACCTGGTGTAGCGAAAGTGTGACAGCATGATAGCTGTGTGGACTAGCAGTTGTTGCTATGCTGATAAACGTAGGTCAAATAGTTTACAAGCTCAAGCCAAAAAAACATGAGTGTGTATGCAAGTCATTCATTGTTTTGTAAATCTGGCATATCGCACCATAGTTGCAAAGTCTAGTTAGCCAGGTGTTGTAGGAAAGTAGAGAGATGCTAATGTAAATGTGTAATACTAAAAGAGGCTGTTAATCTATAAAGTTCACAGATAGTGTTAAACCAATAACAAAACAGCTACAATATCCAGTGTAGTACTGCTGAGTTCTTGTCATGCTCCACAGTTGTACCTCTGAACACTTACAAAACAGATCATTACGTAGGTACTGTGAGGATTAACAAAGCTATAATGTCTCATTTAAAGCCACGCTGATTAAATTTGTGTTATGCAAATGAAGCACACAATGTAGAGAAATTACTTGACGTGTAGAAGCACTCTTGGATGTGTAAACTGACTAAAAAACACCTGATGTTTGTTGTTATATGGAGCAATCTTTGGTGAAGGGAAAAGAAGTAGGTGCTGTGAAAGTATCATCTTGATGTGTTATGGTCTGTTTCCCCCCTCAGTATGCCAGTGTAGTGGACAAGGATGGAGATCGGTTCATGACCCCAGGAGACTTTGTCCAGAAGTATCTAGGACTACATACACAGATCCACCACAATCCCAAAACTGTACAGCTCATTGCTGCTGTGGCTGACACAACAAAGGACGGGTACATATTTCCACACACACACACACACGGGCACGTTGCTTATCATCACTAATTGACAGTTTATTGAGCCATGTCTGATCATTACTTACCATAAATATCACTGACAGATAAAATACATTTTAATAATGGCTTCCAGTTCCCACTTCTATTTATGATTACATCCATTAAATTAAAGAAAGGACTGATATACGATCTGATCTTATTTGAAGTGTCTAATAATTAATCTTTTTCTCTCTTTTTCCCTTGCGCCATGTAAACACCTACAATGGCAGGCTGATCTCGTTCCAGGAGTTTCTGGCATTTGAATCAGTGTTGTGTGCACCTGACACTCTCTTCATAGTTGCCTTCCAGCTGTTCGACAAGACTGGAACTGGAACCATTTCTTTCGGTATATGCCATTATGTTTTCTTTATGAATGCATTCAGTTATGTAATTGCAGCTGATGCAAAAAAAAATCACAATGCTGTACACTGCTGGAAAGATTTCTGAAGGGTTGTGTGTAACGTCATCAGACCAATTCACACATTTTCCTGCGGTGCACTGTGGAGAAAAGAATTTCCTGACGCAACCAGATTACTACCTTGGTTTAAGCCATCACACATGGATAGACTTAACACAATTGCTCTCATGCACTGTTCCTTTTTTGTGTGTGTTATTACCATTAACACACATCACAAAAAAATCACCTGCACCTGCACATATAGATGAAAGAACAGTGTACAGAAAAAGAAGACGCACACATCTGCCTATTCACATACCTACAAAAAAAATTCTACACTTTTTCTATAAATGTGTACTTGTGTTGCAGAGAATGTGCGGGACATTTTCAGCCAGACCACGGTGCACCACCACATTCCCTTCAACTGGGACTGTGAGTTCATCCGCCTGCACTTCGGGCATGATCGCAAGAAACAACTCAACTACCTCGAGTTCACCCAGTTCCTGCAGGTACGCCGACTAAACTCTCCCTCTCTCACTTTTTCTATCCTCCTCTTTCTCACACAGAGAGACCCACACAAAGTTTTGCTTTTACTATATTTACACTTGGCCTTGCGGTGTCTTATTTTAGGAGCTGCAGTTGGAGCACGCAAGGCAGGCATTCGCCCAGAAGGACAAAGGGAAGAATGGCGTCATCTCAGCCATGGACTTCAGTGACATTATGGCCACCATCAGGCACCACATGCTTACACCCTTTGTGGAGGAGAACCTTGTCTCAGTGAGTGTGTGTGTGTGTGTGTGTGTGTGTGTGTGTGTGTGTGTGTGTGAGATACTGTAGTGATTTGTGAAAACTTACATAGTCAAAAATTACATTCACTTCTGATTTACAAGAGTCTTAATAGGTTTTTTTTAGTTATAAATTAATGTTAATAATATAATAGGTTTAAAAAAAGGTTTAATTTTGCCCTTGACATATGTTTTGATCACATTAGGCTTAAATGACAATGTTGGGTTAGGGTTAGGGTTAATTATCTTTTAAACTCTGCTTAGGCTCTTCAGTATTTTATCAAGTCCTTCTGGGAATTGCATCACATAAATGAAAACATTTAGCTAGTATTTGCTCTGTAGGAATTAAGAGGTTTTTTGTGTACAGTAGATATTTTTGAAACATGCTTAGTGGAATTTTCAAGTAGAGTTAAATAATTAAACATAAGCCCAGGCAATAATTACAAAATGACAGTGCAATATGACTGTTAAAGGAATAAAGTTACTTCTTAACTTTAACTTGGACAAAATAAATAAATTAACAAAGATACATTTACATTTAGCTTATTTAGCATTCTTTTATCTGACATGCATCTCCTTTCCTCTGTCAGGCTGCAGGTGGCAGCACTTCTCACATGGTCAGCTTCTCCTACTTTAATGCATTCAACTCTCTCCTCAACAACATGGAGTTGATCCGCAAGATCTACAGCACACTGGCTGGCACACGGAAGGACACACTCGTGACCAAAGGTGCACAGATTGTTACATTACTGCTGTGCTTTTCAGCTGTGCTGTTCTGTCAGGAATGTCCGTGTAAATATAGAATATAATCAAGTGATTTACACTCACTGTCTTATTTATCTCTCTCTGCAGAGGAGTTTGTTCATGCTGCCAACAAGTTTGGTCAGATCACTCCCATGGAAATTGACATCCTGTACCAACTGTCTGGCCTGCACTCCCCCTCTGGGTAAACAACCATTCTGTTATGCAGTAATATATGATAACAATATATATCACAATTTATGCACATAACAAACATGATGTTTATAATGTGTATTAGGCGTCTGAACCTTGCTGATATCGAGAGAATAGCTCCATTGGAGGAAGGATGTCTGCCTCACCACCTGGTTGAAACCCAGAAACAGGTAAGAAGTGTGCATTTGGCAAATAAGTAGCATCGCAGACAAAATCAGACCAGCAGTCAATCTCAGAATATCTTGCAGTGCATTTACGGTCCAAATTATGATTCCCCCCTCAGACCCATGGGGATGGTACCAGGCCTGTGTGGCTTCAGATTGCAGAGTCTGCCTACAGATTCACTTTGGGCTCCATTGCTGGAGGTGAGTTGAGGCTGTCACCATTATGCTGTGGCTGGAGATGGATAACTTTCTGCATAGATACACAGGAACATCTAATATATCTGTTGTAATGGAAAGTCTGAATTTGTGCGTGTTTGCATAGCCACGGGAGCGACAGCAGTGTACCCCATTGACTTGGTGAAGACTCGTATGCAGAACCAGAGGTCCACAGGATCGTTTGTTGGAGAGCTGATGTACAAAAACAGCTTTGACTGTGCTAAGAAAGTACTCCGTTATGAGGGTGTCTTCGGCTTCTACAGAGGTAGGCATTGTACTTTTCCCTTAATGGAATCACAGCGAAATCACTTTTTTAACTTTAATTTACTAAGTGATGTAACATCCTCTTTGTCTATTAGTAGCAGAATCACATTTACTATTGTAATCAATATTTATGCCCACTTTATATGTATGTTCAAGCACCTCATCCTTAAAACCTTTGTAGGGCTGCAATTTAGGATTATGTTAAATACTGATTAATTCTTTGCCATGTAAATATCACAGAACTGTGAAAAATGCAAATCACAATATCTCCAAATCCAATCTGGTGTTTTTAGGTTGTTTGTTTTGATCAACCAACATAAAGCTGACCCAAAATAGATGCAGAAATACAGCAAATTCTTAGATTTGAATGTTGCTCATCTTTGGTTGCTATTACTAATGAAATATTGTCCTGTCACTCAACCCCCCATAATGCCCTGCAGGTCTGGTTCCTCAGCTTATAGGTGTGGCACCTGAGAAGGCTATCAAACTCACAGTGAGTTCCTCCTTATTCCACACATATCATTCCACTCAGTGTTGCACATGATTATTAAACATAATTGCTCAATGAGACTGAATAAATTTCTTGAAATGTCTTAATCACCTGCATCTGTGTCCTACAGGTTAATGACCTCATAAGAGACAAGTTCACTGACAAAGACAACAACATTCCTTTGTTTGCTGAGATTCTGGCTGGTGGCTGTGTAAGTACCAGACCCCGTCCTCCTGCTGTATTTTCCCTCGTTCCATGTGTGAATGCATGAATTGAGGCGGGACACAACCTGTCAAACACGAGATAAGAAAGAATTGCAGATAAGTGTGTGTCCTCTTAAGTTAATGAATTAATGAATGAAGCAATGCATGCACTGTCATTTGTTATAATTGCAAACTTACTTTACAAAGGGTACTACAGTGCTGAATCGCATCCGTAGTTAAAGTGATATTGTCCAATGCAACATGTTTTTTTTTCTGTTTTCGATAGCATTGTTCATCCATACACACATTGGCCCAGCACACGTTGCCGTCCAAGGAAATGGCAAAGTAAATGATTGATCAGGATTTAATATTTCCTTTTTAATACTTTGATCATTTTAATGAGCACGACTTGTCTCCCATCCCTCAGTCACTGCGTACATGTGAGATACAGGAACAGTGGTGATTTATATAAATGTGTGAACAAGTTCTTATTCTGTCTATTTATCCAGGCTGGAGGCTCTCAGGTGATCTTTACCAACCCTCTGGAGATTGTAAAGATTCGCCTGCAGGTGGCAGGTGAGATCACCACTGGACCTCGAGTCAGCGCACTCAGTGTGGTCCGTGACCTGGGTTTCTTTGGACTCTACAAGGTAACATGATCCTATTTGTTTATTATTAATTCTGTCCTTGGCACTAATATGTCTCAGTCTCACTCTTTCATAGTCTGCTCCCAAGCACAGACTCATATATTTGTCATCTGTGTGTTCCTTAGGGTGCTAAAGCATGTTTCCTGAGAGACATCCCCTTCTCAGCCATCTATTTCCCTGTGTATGCTCACACCAAAGCCCAGCTATCTGATGAGCAAGGCCAGGTGGGACCTTTGCAACTTCTCACTGCTGGAGCAATTGCAGGTAACCACAGAGTTATGACCCAGAGCAGCAGCTACAGTAAAATCAGTCAGTGGTCACACAGAACACACCTACATGAGCTAGCTATGCTGGCCNTGACCCAGAGCAGCAGCTACAGTAAAATCAGTCAGTGGTCACGCAGAACACACCTACATGAGCTAGCTATGCCGGCTATTCATTTGGGATCATAACTCTTTATTACTTTTCCTTAAATCTTGACATAGTTCTGAGTCTGAATCTTTTTACAATTCTGTTCATCAGGTATCCCTGCCGCCTCCCTCGTGACGCCTGCTGACGTCATCAAGACACGTCTGCAAGTAGCAGCAAGGGCAGGACAGACCACTTATACAGGGGTCATCGATTGCTTCAGGAAGATTATGAGAGAAGAGGGATTCAAGGCTTTGTGGAAGGGAGCTGGAGGTGTGTATGCACTCCTCAATATACTGTACAAAGCTTGTTTCTGATTATATTTACATTTAACACATATTTTATTGTCTTTCCTCTAGCTCGTATGTGCCGGTCCTCACCTCAGTTCGGTGTGACTCTGGTAACTTATGAGCTCTTGCAGAGGTGGTTCTACGTTGATTTTGGGGGACAGTAAGTTCATCATTTTTTGTTAAAGAGATATAGAGCTGCAGCTATTAGTTGATCAACTGAAATTTAATCTGCAACTACTTTGATAACCAAACCATCATTTAAAGGTCTTTTTGCTTAATAATTTCAGTTTTATTAAAACTATTTAACCACAAAAAGTTGGAATAGGTAAAATCGTTGAAATTACAGATCTCAAATATGCAATTATATTTAATTCCCAGAATTTTAATGACTGGGTACAAGATGTCCCTACTTCACTATAAAGTCCATTCTCAGCATTTGTGCACTGGAGGCTTCAAGTTTCCATGTTTTGCTTGTGTAATTTAAATACTGGACCAGATTTGGCTTTTTATGCTGTGTCAAACTTTCCAAATTGAGCTGATGAATGTGAAAACAATGGGCTGATGATGGTGTTAGATTAAAATGTCAGAGGACCATCAAAGTTATTAGGATTTAGCCTCCAGATGTCAAAGATATCAGATTTCATGACAAGTCCATCCTGTAGTTGTTGAGATATTTCAGCCACTGCCATCCTTACAGTTGTCATATATAAAATATAAAATGCCTTTACTTTTACTCAGTTTTAACAGTCACTTCTGTCCTCTCTCTGCAGTCGTCCAACAGGATCTGAGCCCACACCCAAGTCTCGCATCTCAGAGCTTCCCCCCATTAACGCAGACCATGTTGGAGGCTACCGTCTGGCTGCGGCTACATTTGCTGGGGTGGAAAACAAGTTTGGCCTCCACCTTCCCAAATTCAAATCCTCCGGTGTGGTTTCCATACATCACCCAGAGTCACCCACCGCCGCACCCGCTCAGGCCCAATAGAGGTCTGAACATCCATATCATTTTGCCATCCCCACTCCTTCTGCACCAGGGGCCAGACACTTAGATAGATACACTAACAAAAAACACACGTTTTGAAACACACTCCACAAATAGGGGCCATTAACGTCAGAACAACACCAGCCCGTTAACTCCCTGCAGGGTGAAGGTGTACTGCGGTGGTCCCCGGCCAGTCGTGGAGGTGGAGAGCTGGCTGCATCTGTGGATGTGAAGGAGCAGACAGCAGTGGGACCAGAGTCTACTGCGTTGTATCTTCAGTGGCTGTACGCTCCTGGCCTCTCCATCCTTCATGTTCTCCTCTCCAACAATTGTGTAAAACGGAGCCTTGAGCACTCCCTTCTCTGTCTCTCATGAGTAGCTGGTTTGATTTTTGTTTTGTTTTCTGTCTGATACTCAGTGTGAGTAGGACTTCTCTTATTGGGCAGCGGGGCATAGAAAATATTGTGGTCAGCACGGTGTGTGGGGCTTCACTCTTGATTGATCCTCATACAGGAGACTAAAAACTGTACATATTGTATAACTGCACTGTGACAGCACATTAATAGGAAGCAGTTAAGAAAATGTTACAAGACAAAGTACTGTAACATTCAGTCAGCATCATTATACAGTAACTGTACTGTTATGGCTATGTGGGGCCTTTGGTCCTGGTCTCTGAGTATCACTCTTACTGATGTACAGAACTTTTCAATTAAGTGTTTTCTTGATGAGATAAGAATCATGAGCAGAGAATTAGGTATTAATAAATTAAATGTATCTCAATTCAGTTATTGTATTTTATTGAAATAAATCATCCATACAGTTTTAATTTTACCAATATGACTTGGGTTTTATTCCAATGGGAAAGTGCAACCATCATTTGTATCAAGAACAGTAACAGGGCAGAATACAGTACAATTAGTCTATGCAGAATACTGATCTTTGTCATGTCATATCCAATATGGTTGCTACAGTGCACTTTTAGCGCATCTTAAACATGATAAAGTATGAAGCTTAGTCTGAAGCCTGCCAAGGCTGGAATGCTGCATCTGCGTGGATGGAATGGAAAAGAAAATAATCGAAATCAAAAGATTATCTTCCAATCTCTGCTTTACACTTTCATGTAGAAAGTTCATTTCATAGAATAAGTAAGGAAATTGTTTTGTACTACTCACAACACGGAAACAGAGTGAGACTCAATAACCTTTGGTACAGAGGAAAAAAAAAAAAACACTTCTAAATTGTACTAGTGTCAACAAATTCAAGGCAAGAAAATAGGTTTTGCCGAGTAAAAAGCTTGTAGTGCTAACTTTAGGACAGCATTACTCAGGTTTTCAGTACAAAGCAGCATTTTTTTTAAAAACAATAATACATAAAATATTTAAATAAGTGCAACCACCAAAATAAATATTAAATATTGTAGTGGTTAAAATGTAAAAGAATGACACATCTCTGCACAGGCCAGAGTGAATTAGCTATTTAGCTATTTTAGTTGTCAAGTGCCATAGAGGATGAAGAGGGTCAGATAGTGATATGCTAGCAATTTGTTTCTCCACACTGCTCAAACACTTTGCCAGCCATGTGCGCAAGCGTGTCTGGAAAATATTAAAACATGTAAAAACACTCAAATGGTAATAAAAATGTGTGAGTACAAAGAATTGCATATTTAAAAAAAGGGCTGAGTCGGTCGAGGCCTTAGGAGAAGAGCAGTTTATGAAGCCCTGAGGATGTTATCAAAGAGCTAGAATATTGATATGATTGACATGTCTATCCTGGTAATCACCTCCTGGTACTTTACTTTCTCAGCTGTGCTGTCTGCACTAGTACACTTCACATTCATTGTCCTACAACTGCACTCTAAAACTCTAAAGACACATTTAAAAATTCCTCTGAACCTGTCTAAAACTATCTATTCTAGCTCTGCACATCTCCTCAGGCCAATTCATATTCTGTTAGGTGGAAAAGAGGAAGCTGTAAGCCAGAGAGAAGAGAACTCTGCTCCTCTGGCAATATTGTGTAGTGTGCTATAGGTGTGTAGTGTACTGGAGAAGAATTTATGAGACATGGTAAGTGTGGGGTTTGTAACATCAAGCGTTGGCAAGTTCTTCAGCCTCGTCTCGGTTCTCATTGATCTCAGCCAGAGTCCTGACGAAGCGTGTCCACTCATCAGCCTTGGGCACACAGATTTGCTGCAGAAAGATGGACCGCACATCAGACAGAGGACAACAACACGTCAAACNCTCATCAGCCTTGGGCACACAGATTTGCTGCAGAAAGATGGACCACACATCAGACAGGACAACAACACGTCAAATACAAAAGACTCACTTTAATTTTAATAAAGAATCATAGTAATAAAGGATGATATCTTACCTCCCCTACATCATAGACCTGCACTTGTCCCTCTGAGTCTCCAGTGGCAATCTCTCTACCAGAGTGAGCCCATCTCACACGGTTCAGTGCTGGAGCTCCTTCCACATACACACTGGCAGTGGGAACCTATAAAAAAAAAAAACAAAATAAACATCAGCTTACAAGCAAGCAGATGTAGGTGAAGGTTTATAGGATGAGAGTTTCAGTGAACTGTGCATACCNAGCCCATCTCACACGGTTCAGTGCTGGAGCTCCTTCCACATATACACTGGCAGTGGGAACCTATAAAAAAACAAAAACAAAATATACATCAGCTTACAAGCAAGCAGATGTAGGTGAAGGTTTATAGGATGAGAGTTTCAGTGAACTGTGCATACTTCTGTATCATTGTTGAGGTTCCACAGGTCCAGGCGTCCAGCTAGGTCCACACAAGCAAACAGGGCAGGGTGCGTTGGAGACCACATTGCGTCGTAGACATAGTCACAACTGTCCTCAAACGAGTACAACGGACGGGTGCTCTGTACAGAGACACAGGGAGAAAAAGAGACTTTGTTTAATAAGAATAAATAATATCTAAGAGT
>JANJYP010102944.1:0-19909 GCA_024605115.1 Rastrelliger brachysoma | reverse complement strand
ATTACCCACCCCAGTGTCCACCTCAGCAGCCCCCACCTCCCTCTGACCACAGCCAGGCCCAGCAGGGTGCTTCTGAGAATCTGGATGAGATGCTGTCCTTCTACAGGAACTCAACCTAATCTCTGAAATATCTTGCATGTCTGCAGTGTAGTTGGTTCATATTGTGTGTAAATATTGTGGCCACAGTGCAGTTTCTCTTCTCTTAATAAATATCAGCAATTTGAGTCATTCAGACTTGTCTGTTTATTTTTTTAATGGTTAAACTGTTAATTATCCTCTAGTGCCATCTCAAATAATACGCATATGCAGTAAAGCCTCCCCTGTATGAAGCGCAGAGATGTAATATATAAACAACCACTAGATGGTACTGTACGCCTTTTTGGTGCTTGACTATAGAACACAAATGTTTTGAGATTTTCTTATGTTTAACAAATGTAAAAATCCTCTCATGGCTTTCAGGGAAAAGCAGCAGGTAAGAAGGTTCAGAAATTCTGCAGAGCGTTTTACTGTACTGGTAAAATGTAAATCATTAGTAGCCTGAACCGAACCTCTTCATTTGTTGTTCCCTGATGCCTGAATGGACACAACCTGGTTGTACCTCCTCTCTCTTTCTTCCAACACAGGCCCAGGATGAGGAGAGAGCTGTGCAAATAATACACAAAGAGTCACTGAGTATAATTGAACTGGTGAGTCTCACATTGTAACAGTTTCACTTTCTAAATCCAGGGAAGTGATGAGTGATTTTGAATGTAATTTGAATTATTTGAAAGCTTTCTAACATGCTCATTATAATCGGAGTGTGTTGTGGTCTTTTTCACATTAATGTTGGCAGGATAATTAATGCTAGAGATTCATCATACTTAAAGCTTGTGTCTCCCCCAATGATATACTGTATTACCATGCTGCCAATGAGGCTATTTTAAAATAGTACTGCATAATCTGAGTGGATTATAATTGCAGGAGATGATTTACCTTGTCTAAAGTATTGTACTATCACCCACTTAACCCACCCCCCATATGTCACAAAAGTGAGATGTGCTAGAAAACTGTCATGATCATTTATCCCAATAAGACAAATCCAGAACAGTAATCTTAAGTGACAAAGAACAATATTTCTACCCATGTATTATGTTGATATACCTGTGATACAGACAGCCAATTGTCTGAGTCTGACCCCTGCCCCTGTCCCGGTCCACAGGAAGCATGTGAGTCCTAAGATGTTTAGGAAACAGTGGGGAACTATTCAGATGAGTTTATAGATGGACTAACAAGAGCTGGAACTTCAACTTGACCACAGATCAAACACCAGATGAAACCCATTACCCTCTTAATTAGATATTTGGCTCAGTTTCTGGCTCACTTGTTTCCCTTCTAAGGCAGGAGAATAGGTAGTATGGCACTTTTTGTGTTTTGTGCATCTCATGTATGAAGAGGTGGTTCTCTTCCTGGTGCACTGTGTCATTGACCCCTTTGTGACCTTAAACACTCTGTTTTTTCCCCTCTTTGTTTCTGTGGCTTCAAGTCAGATCAGTCCATCAGATTGGGAAATACACACTCAGACAGCCTCAGCACCATCCCTCGTTGGGTGTGTGTGTCTGTGAAATTTTATAGCTCTGTTGGCATTGTTGAGGAAAATTAGCTGCCTGAGTATAAATGTGCTACCTAGGGCTGAGATGATGCAGAAATAATCACACTGAGAATATATATTTTCTGGCGATTTAATATGCTATTACATACACACATTTAGCACAATACACATAACAATTAAGTCACAGTCAAGCTTGCATTGTAAAGAACAGAAAGCAGCCCAATCGTGGAGTGTGTGGTCTCAGCTCATTTGATTTGCTGACTCACCACTTTGATGTGTCTAATCACTTTTAAGGGACAGGAGGGTGTGTCTCACTGACAGGTCCACCCTCCTCTCAGGGACCAGCTGCACTGAGAAATGGTTCCTGTGTGTGGATGTGGCAGTTTAATCCGACTGTAGCTGAGCAAAATGTCAACCTGCTGTTCTCGTAATAGAAAACAAATGACCTCCAGTGCATGGAAACCACTTGAGATTTAACATTTTAATGTTAATTTTAATGTTTAATTTGTTTGCTTTTTAAAAAAAATTTTGTGAACTATGAGCTGTTCAATGAGCAGACTCTTGCGCACTCTTCAGAAACATACTGTCACATCTACACAATGTAGGTGTCATTTTACTGATGACATTTCTCACAGTGCAGCTATAAAGCCACTATAGCACAGGATTTAATGGAGCCTTTATGAGGAAGGTTATATGAGTTGAAGATAGTGTCTGACACTTGTTCCACTCTAATAATGTCTATATGTCTTTATGGCACTGCAGGACCCTGGTCTAGAGATGGTGGGGCAGGTTTGCCCCCTTTTTATTGCAGTTATACTTGGATAAAGGCAAATGAGCAACACCATATACAGGAGGCAGCAGCGGTCGTCCCCTCTACTAGCAAAATGAAACATCTGACGGTAAGATTAAATAAATCACTTGATACAGACAAGTGTTGCAGAAGTGTGTAGAGTTTTTTTTGTGTTAGTAGGATGGCCTGGATTGTGTCCTTTTGTATGTTGAAACCTATTGCAAATTATTAAGTCCATCACTCTAATTTTTTTAAAAACTGTAAAACTTTCTAAACCTATCTCCTCCTACAATTTTTACTCAATTGACACCGAACTTGCAACAGAGCATCTTCAGACAAGCCACACAGATTTTTGCTTTTTTGAAAATTGAGCCTACAGTGCATAAAAATGTTTGACTGTAAATGGTATGATAAACATATACTTGCAAATTTTGCTAAATACATTTTCAATTTTTCTCTCGTGTACAATTGGAGTCAATACAAAAATCGCAGTTTTTCACTTTCACATACTCATAAAACATTTTAAAAACAAATACATCTCCATGCTGTCTAGATGCAATTTGTTTCTTAATTTTGTCTTAAAAACTGAATTATTATTATTATTTACAGCTGTTTGAAATCTGCCTTTATATGCTAACAGCTGCTGCCTGGCACACAGGTGACTGGCTCAATCAATATCAATTCTTTTGTTGACATACTATCATTGTCTCTTCTCCATGAAGCTTAAAATCAGCTTTTCCAAAAGCTTTTCATGGTTTTTTCTCTACACTCCCTCAGCCATGAAAACAATCTCATCTGCAACCAGCTGAACAGCTTTTCACTCTCCCTGAGGGAACAGATTACATATATGTACTTTTAGCACTGTATCAGTGACCTAATGAATTTAAAGAGGGCAAAGGGGGGTGACAGTCAACAAAGGCCCAAGCCAGAATGAGAAATGCAGTTGTAACGCTGAATAAGGATATAGACCACATCTTAAATGCTGGTGCATTTTTTACAGGTGCATTATTCATCTACAAATTTTAATATTCCACTTTTGCATTTGTGTTCAGGAGTCATGCATATTTAATAGCAATTTAAGTGTGTAAGGAAACTGCCTTTAATGCAGTATTCTTATTTTACTGTAGAAGTTGGCTCAGTGTGCTTGATTTTACAGATTTAGTCTTAATGACCTACTATCCTTAATGGAGCCAGTAGTATGTTCCTTATACCCTCCACTTGTTTTTATGTTAATGTCTGCAATTTAAGGAAGAATCCTTGACAAAAAGGTTATTTTTGTCTCTATTATACAGTGTAAAATTGCACTGGTCTCACTGGTCTCTAGTTTACCAGGATCGACAATTTATGAGTTTGATTCCCACTTTCACTTTGTGAGTTCAGTCCCCAGTTGGATCATTGAGACTCAGCATCATAAAACTGCCCTGAGGATTAAAAACTTCTTATAGTTGACCATGCTGTCTGAGCTTGTAGCACATCTGGGTCTTATTGGAGCTATACCATTAATACATTATATGCAAATAGTCAAGAAGTGAATATGTATGAGTATACATGTGCATTATCTTTCATTTATCTTATTCAGGACATGAACATGGAACATGGAAACCTGGTTATTCAAACTATATACAGCATACAATATTTTGACTCTGATGGCATGCAAAAGGTTTTTTGATATCAGCACAATTCAGGCGAAACAAAGGCACACTAAAACAACACAGACAAAATTGCTAAGACAAGTAGTAATGTAACTTGGAGATGAGTTTTCACTGAAGTCATAAAACAATAGGGGGCTCTTTGTGAGGTCCAGCAAGAACCAAAGAGAGACGAGTGAAAAATTCAACATTCATTAGAGCTTATTACATTTCATTTCTGATACGTAAGCAGGTTTATCCATTAATTTTAAATTAAATTAATTTTACCTTCTGTACTGAACCACCTGAGATGTACAGCAGATTGGTTTCATTTGCTTTTAACATGACATGATTCTCCTTAAGGGATGCAAGTTGTTCTTCTTTGTGCTTATCTCAGCTACCGACAGCTAAAACACACTATTGCCTTGACATCCTGCACTCCTCAATGAGAGCTTTGTCTTACTTTGTCTATAGTCTTCTTTAATGGTCCATCAGTGAGTAGTATCTTCCACTGGTGTGTATTGCCACCTCCATACTGTGAGATTATGTGCTTCAGATGGAGGCCTGGGTCCCTCTGTCAGCATCACCCCACAGTGAGCTGTAATGAGTTGGTGGTTGTAATAAGAGCTAATGCTGCCACAGATATTGAACCCCTCTTGCCACCAGGCCATAATGCTGTTCCTGCTGTGATGTGTCAAACAGCCACATGTAAACCAGACTGGTGCCAGTGAGCTGATGGCAGGCCCGCTGCAGTCACTCCAGCAGCAGATGCATGAGAGAAAGAGGGACAGAAGGCCCTGTGGATTCTCTGATGAGCATTTGGCTTTGGTTCAACATTTTTGTTGTAATGTAACACCTTTGCTCTTTGTTAATATCATATTGTCACTATTGGGGTTGGTAAATATATTTTATACAACACCAAGATGAAGGTGATTTTGGAGCAGATACTAAAATTGTACTCTGTGTCTTCTTTGGACATATAAAGTAAACTTGTTTTCTATCTATTTAAGCTACAATAGCAGCATGGCTGCCAACTATTACATGGTTTCAACAAATGTGGGATGGATAAACACAAAACTTGTTGAAGATATCTATAGTTCCCATAAGATGAATCCTAACTTTAATGATTGCTTGAGTTTTCTTCTAACTACCATAAAGTTGACATTTAAAGTAAACCACAACTGTAGGATGAATTTCCATGAAATTTGGATATGAACATATTTATGTTCTCTTTCTGCACTACTTTTGTTTTATAATCAAATAGTTGCAACATTAATATCTTAGCATGCTAACATGATCAACTAGTGAACATGGTTAATATTACACTGCTAAAACTCAGTATGGTAAGTCGCTTTAAATCATATGGTTTCAGTTCAAGTTATGGCTGCAGACTTTAAATCCAGTTTTTATTTAACAATTATTGAACTCTGTCCTAGCACAATCTGCAACACATTAAATGAAATCTGAAATTGGCAAGATCTCAATTGAAATCTTGAATCTTTCTATTTTATCAAATAATATATAAACTAGATTATGAATCTGTTCAGACACTCATATATTTTGATTGGTAGAGAAGTATTTAAATTCAATAACCTGCCCTAGTTAGCGTATACATACAGCACCTCAACTCAAGTCAATTTATTTCTATATGTTGGCATGTTATATTGAATTGATTTTCAATCCTCTGGGCACCTGACCGGGCTTCAGTTTCTGCTGTTAATGAACAGATTTCTTCTTAATAAGAGAATGCTTGGGTTGAATTCATTATCTAACTTGTTCTCTGCCTTAAAAAATCCAGCTAATATGTTTGAAATGCTGAGGAATGTTAAATATCTGAAGTGTATACTTATTGTGTGGCTGAACGGAGAGCTGGTGGAGCAGTTTGTCTCCTGGGCAGTGTGTGTCAGCTGACAGGTCCCCTGCGCTGGGCACTGTTGACATTGCATGCACACTCGTAATGGCCTCATAAATTCTGCTTGTGTGAAAGGGAAAACAGGAGTGAACAAGGAAGTAAAGGGACTGTGGACTCATTGACAGTCCACTCTCACTCTCAGCCTACTCTAAACCACCCAGCATGCTCTTTACCTGCAGTTAACAGATGCTGCAAATAGTCCTACAGTATCAGATGCTCTGGTTTATGCTACACTTCAGGTTGCTGAGGCTTACTTGTGTTATACTTAGTAAACTAACTCCTTCTTAAAGCATTCATTCACAAAAAGGCTTCACGTTTTTATAGGTTTACATTTTTTGATATTTTTTTTATTGTTAAAGGGTATTTTGGGGAAGATTTTTTCTTATCTTATCTGGTGTCTAAGAATAGAGGATGTTGCTTGTTGTACAGATAAATTTTGTGAAATCTCACATGCAGGCTTTATGGAGATTTTTATTGACAAATAGATACGTCATCATTAAAAAAGTCATATAAATAGAGGATGTAGTTAATGTTACATGGGAAACAGGCAACAGAACGTTAAATACTGCATTCATTTTTATGAATTTAACAAGGACTGTGACACTTTAATGAAAAATGAAAATTGGAGATAAGGAGAGTCTGATGTCAGCTCTTCTCTGAAAACGCACTGTCTCCATCCTTCTCTCATCTTTTAGCATGTACACCACACTATTAGTCTTTCTCTTTCTCTTTCCACTCCAACTCTTTCTGCTGTGTGTGACTGTCTCGGGCCTCTAAGGAAACTATACAGGTTGGCATGCTGGAAAATTTATTCTCCCTGTTGCAGAGAATAAGCTTCATAAATGTCATCTGTTCCTATTGCAACTTTATGCATTACTCACTCAACAATGTCCTCTTGCTGTGTATTGTCCAGCAGCCTTCTCAATGGACTTTCTCCTCTAGATCTTTCTCAGCTCTCTGTAGATTAGACAGATCTCTGGAGATGCTGCTCTGAAATTATCTTCTCTTTAGCTCTGGCCCAGTAAGCCTGCTTGTTTTGGTTGCATTGAGCATCTTCCAGCTAGGCTTTAAGAGATATTCTGTTTGCCAACTCCAGTTTTTCTCCTGTTTCTGCCTTGCTTCAAGCTCACCCAGAACTATACTCAGAGTCTCCACTTGCACGTATTGATGATGAGCCTCAGTATTGTGGGGTCCTGGCTCAGAAATTGTAATAAGTCACTGTATTAAGAGGCACTATTGGTAACAGCTGTGAGTTCGAGTATAGTCTGTATCTTTTTATTAAGAAACTTTTTATTCATATCCTGACTTTAGATCCTGCAAATCAATCATCAAGGGAGGAGTGTGTGTCCTCCTCTTTCCGGCTCTGAGGTGAAAACAATAAGACTGCTTAAAAAATTTCTTGTGCTTGTGAATATCTGAAAGAAACCATATGTAAATGTGCCCTAATAACAGATCCACAGGTATGATGTATCACTCTCTTATGGCCAAAATAAATAGTGCATTCACAATGTGTTCATTAAATGATAAAAAGTGAGACTCTAACATTAAGTAGATTTGAGATTATTGTGTGATCACAAAACAATAGTTGAACAAACAAGAATTTAAAATGTGTTCACTGCTGCCAAGTTAGGTAATTGAGGTGGATTTGATGCCACAATGACGTTGATGTGTGACAGGCAGTGACTTTGCGTAAATGAGATGAGCTAAAGGGAGGAAGCGATGCTTCTTAGTGCCACCAATGTCACTCTTTCTCACTCCGGTATCACATGGCCAGTATTGATTGTTAGATCCAGGGGCTGTTAAGGGACTACTTGCATCTCAATGTGTCTTTCAGTGAAAGATTAATGTTGTCTCTAAAAAAACAGACACTACCCACCTGCATTTCTCTTCATTATTAATGAAGCTTAAATGGCTGTTTTCTAAACTAAAGTAAATACCTGATTTGAAACACACCACTACTCCAACACAAACCTCAACATTTACAAAACCAACAAAACAGTAACAGTGGGATTCATATTTAAAGCATATACACAGATGTGTATTACTTAGATATGTATGTTAAAGATTAAGGTTTCAAAAATCAATTTTTAGAGGCATTTATATTTTATTTGGCTAATTTGATGGTTCTGGCTACTTTAATGAAATCCAGTTTGTAACACCTCTAAAGTTCACTGGTTAACACATAGTTTTTTTAATTAGCACTTGAACTGAAGTGCTGTGTGCTGGACTATCTTCTTGGGTGGTAACAGTTGCTAGGAAAGCAATAGAAATCCATCCAAAACTGCAGACAACCACTTTCATACTTCAGTTTTTGTACTGATTCAACAAACATGATGTAACATGTTAATTCCAGCTTTCTGTGGTACATGAAATAGAAGGTTTAAGTAATGAAAAGTGGGATAAATTAATTTAATGAATGTTCTTCAGTATATTTCTTGCTATAGATAAAAAATATCAACTGTGCCTAAAGAATCTGAACACATTACCCTGAAAAGCAGAGGTAACACTTGTTGCACTACAGTAATGTAAAAGTCTTGATTTTCAGCTCAATCTCAGTGTTTGCTGAGTAAATCTTAGAAGTCTGTACACAGCTGTTGTTCTTGTTATAAATTGATATGCATAACCTAAACTGTAA
Organism: Rastrelliger brachysoma; assembly: GCA_024605115.1. Classification (NCBI taxonomy): domain Eukaryota; kingdom Metazoa; phylum Chordata; class Actinopteri; order Scombriformes; family Scombridae; genus Rastrelliger; species Rastrelliger brachysoma. The sequence goes on along the minus strand of JANJYP010102944.1, from coordinate 11,356 downwards.
AACATGTCTTGTCCATTGCGTACAGAGACACACACACACACTCTATGTCCTCCACTGTGTGTCAGTCAGACTAGTGAAGACTAGTCAGACTGATACCTTACGAACTGATAAGGTTCGTAAGGTATCGAACCTTATCAGCCGCTTGGATAAGAGGCGAAATGTCTTCAAAGACCAATCTAAATCCAGCTGCATTTGATTCAGTTGTTGCCTGGAATAAATATGACGTGGATGAACGATGATATTCACAGTTTCATTGAATACTTGTCACTTTAATCAGCAGTGATTAATTTACTAAAAGTTAAAGACAATGTATAAATCTGACTTTTAAATTGCCAATGTGCTGCAGACTTATTTCAGCATGAATGGAAAAAACTAGTGGACATGTAAAAGCTTTTTCCACACTGTGTTAAATAGAATATGAAACACTTCAAATAGACACTATTGTGTCATGTTAAAAAATATTTACTGCACGTGTCTTTATTCACACTGTCCTGAGTGAAAAATGGGGGTTTTATATTAACTCATATGAAGGCAAATAGCTCTCATACACAAATTTGTGCAAAAACTGAAACAGATTACAACAAACTGATATATACAATATAGTATGTGCCATGAAGACAGATGGCTGATAGTGAGCCTTTTTCTGTATGTCATGTCATCAATTTTATTTTTGCAACTTTCCTACGTAAAAAACAAAAAACAAATCCCATTGTACACTTGTCAGAAAGTTCTCACAGGAGAACAAAAACAACCCTCCAGCTGTGTTTTCTTCCCCATCATGATGTGAAGGGAAACTAAATTTAGATAGCCATGACACAAGCGTTTGTTCCTGCATCCTATTGGTTCAGTAACTTCACAGTTTACAGGATTCCATGTAGCCAACTTCAACAATACTTTCCAAGGATACACAAATGTCCATGTATTTTTCTGCGTGTGTGTGTGTGTGTGTGTGTGTGTGTGTGTGATTTGAAATAATTCACATTATTCATTATTCACAAGGGAAATTAAATAGATAAATTCTTATAGACTTCTGTAGTTCTTTAGTGATAATAATAAAATAATTATAAATGTAAGTGACTGAATACAAACAAAAAGTGAATCAACTAAAGACACATACAATAAAGTTACTGACCCATTTTATAAGCCAAACCAGAGTGATGTCAAAAAGTGGGATAATGAGGCCAAGGTTGAAAATAACTGGAATTCTCCTTTAAGTTTGTCGACCACACCCTCCCTCTAGTTTTGCCGAAAGACTTGAAAACAGTAACAGGAAGGAGTATATCAAGATGGAGTTCCTTTTTTAAGCAACAGTCTTATTGTTTTCACCTCAGAGCAGGAGAGAGGAGGAGACCCACTCTTCCCTCACATGACGCAAACAGGAGACACACAGACAGAGATGGACCTCAGGGATCTGCCTGCACATGGCTCACACGGTTTTCTAATCTGTCTCATAAAAACACACCAACACTGTTCAATACAAAAATTATGTATACCTAATATATCATCATAAAATATGTCTGACCTTGATCTCCAGCCAGAAAAGAGATCCAAATAGATCAAGGATTATTTATTGATTGTGTGGATGTACATACACAGACACACACACATACAAACATATATACACACATATACATATTTCAGTTTGAAGAGGGAGACAATCATTGCACTGTACTATAGGACATAGAAGGAAACATTAGCCAACACACAATCCCCTTCCAAAATAACACAGCTGTTATAGTTAAAGGATTTGGCTGACAATTTCCATATTTTCCTTGCTGTCAACAAATCTCATGTGTTGAGCCAAACCAACAGTGAGCTCATCCTAATTACAAGTATTGTGTGTGTGTGTGTGTGTCCATAGTCTGATATAGCTCAGTCCTCTGTGGGCGTTAGACCTCTGTTATTGTCCAAAAACTATTAAAAACACATCAATGTGCCACACCTCTGTACTGGGTAACATGTTCCTTCACCACAAAGATTATGGTTATTTTCAGTCTCTGGAAAGACCAGCTTCTTGTGCTCCATATCACAGCCTCTTTACTTTATGCTACTTTCTCATAGAACTTCTGTACAAAGTCAAGAGGTTGTGATATGTAATGCAAGGCGCAAGCTCTGAAGCTGTCTTGTTAATTTAAGTAGTCATTAGAACACTGAACGCTTAGTAATCTGCTAGTGAAAATAGCCCCTAACGATTGCACAAATTACTCTTATTACTATTATTCAAATAAAGTAAAGTGCCAAGCTGTTATAGGAAGTGAGTTGGTTTGCAGCTGGAAAGCACATACTGAGAGAGAACATCAAAAATACTGAGGGGGAGCCAAACTAATTGTTTGTTTTGGTCTTTACATGGGATTTGGTGACAATAACAGCCTCATTCTTTATCCATTTTCTTTGTGTGTTTGTGTGTGGGGACTCCTCCTCATGCCAAAACATGCTTTCATATGGGCCATGTTTGTCAGGGGATCTGTCATTACTCTCTCGTGCTATAGACCGCAGAGCCCACCTTCCTCCCCCTTATTGACTCAATATGAAAACAATTATAGCACCAACAGAAATAGGGCCAAAGGGTCAAGTCACATAATGTTTTCCAATGAGCCAAACATTCACTGTTAGTGAAACTTGTTAATAGGTTTTTTAAGAACAGCTTTAAGTGACAATAAGAATTTTGTATTTTTTCTGTGTCGGATTNTTACCGCACGCAGGCACGCACGCAGGAACGCACGCAGACACGCAACGCAATGCACGCAGGAACGCAACGCTCCGCCAGAAATAATCATTTTTGCTTTTGATAATAAATGGGAACATCACCCAACAGTATACCAACGTCTAGACATTCTATTTCTACATTCATCTGCGCGTCAAAAACGGGTCCCATCCCGCACCCAGCAGAGTGGCTAAGTTGGTTCAGGATAGTCACTACAAATCTTATTAAACTTTCCGTCCTTAATGTCCGCAAATTCTCTCAAACTCNTGTACGGAATAGGATGAAATGTTGTGACCTGCTTATTTATATACTAAATTATCAAGAAGCCATCTCCCCACAACTGTATTACACTGGCTATGAGCTAATGTGCGTAAAATCTCATGTACTGTAGTTGTGGAATGAACTTCGACCATAAAGCATGGCGCACAAGAACACAAAATGAGAGACGACTCATCAGTGTGTTGCACAACCTCATCATCACAGATAGCCTCTGTGCTCTCCGCAGTGTTTGGGAAAGCTTCAGCTCTGCAGAAATACTCAGAATGCTTCAGTGTGCTGTTTGACTGGGATTAGCCTTTCTGGGAGTCATTTGTAATGCACGTAACAATGGGATTACATCTCATCACGCTTATGTTTTATTGTCAGAAAATTGACATTTTAGGCATGGCATCCACAGCCAGGGCTCCCTTTTGTGTAACATGCTGCTTTGTTTATCCCCAATACACCCACTCTGCACCTTTAAGGTCCTGTGCAGTGCTAGTGAATCAACTGTGGTCATCCTACTTGGCACAGATTTTTTCCTCCATTTTTTTTCTAAGCAACAAATCTTCACCAGCTGACCACAATTCAAGAGTAAAAATAAACTCCCTTACTTCACTGCCTGCTGGTGAGTCACAGTCAATTCACCGAGGGGTTAAATGTGAGCATGATGTCTATATGCTGCTGAGGATGTGATGTTGGGTTGTGCAGGAAACTGGGAGAGCAGTTTCCTGTTATGTAGAAAAGAACCTGTGGTACAGTAATCAGACAGTCAGATGTGGGTGCAGGGAAACATGGATAGTTTGTCATTGTAGGAGAGTGGATTTAAAGTCAGAAAAATATCCTTTATTAATGAGACATGATGAGTAACTGAGTAAAACCTTATATCATCCAGACACATCTGGCATTGTTTTCACTTTTCAATCAGCTGCATGCAGCTTGATCAAAGTCCCAAATTGACCAAATTAGAAATTAACACTGTGGTGAAAACAAAACTGTGGGACTCATGAAGCACTTATGACATGAAAACCACTTTTAAAAAAGGAATCAATTGACAAATGGGTTTTCTAATGGTTAATAAATAAACACCTAGAACAGCTTTTGGGTTATCAATTATTTTCAGTAATAATACAACAAAAAATGTCAAATTTTCATGTGCTTCTCACTTTATAATGAACCATCATCTATAAATATTAATGAATCATAAATGTTTTAATCAATCAAGTGTCCAGTCAGCAGTATTAAAATGGTTACATTTAAGTTTAAATCGTTCTAAATATTTTTAAAAGGACAATCAGACAACCCACATTGTTTAATTTTTTTAACAGTCTTACAACTGATCTATAAGAAATGTTTATTACTTATTATTTACTAATAACTTACGTTAACTTATAGGGTAATTACTATGTGTGCCTGTAAAAAAAAAAAAAAAAAAAAAAAAAGCTGTGACTCACTTTTCACCACGAAATATTCACATCACCCTGTTACATTTGCAACACTTGACTGGACCTGCTGCTGCTGTAAGAGGGATACTACAGACTGTGATGAGATGGGGAGCGGAGCCTCTGCGCATTTGGTTTCCAGTCGCGTCCTGCGCGCTTCAGGACGCACAAACGGATCAGTTGAGCAGCCTTTCACTCTCGAGGACGACAGACTGAGCTGTGTCCACACATTCACTCCCTGTCTGAACAGTTCAACAGAGTTTGATCTGGTTTCTTACATTATTTCAAAATTTCGTGTGTTAAAGCTGCTTTTCGTGGACGAGATGTTGGAGATGGTCGCGTCGCCAAAATGAACACAGGTGAGATCGTTTATTTTAAAGAAGAGTGGTTTGAACTGTTGGTCTTACATTTTCACTGTGTTCTCGATGCTGATATATACCTCGCAAGAATACTAGTAGTTTTAGTAGTTTTTTATTTTTGATCAATTATTTCTGATTTTATATATCTAGCTGCAAATAAGCAGCAGATGGCAGCGGATGGGAAGCAAACCAAAATATCTTTAACGCATTGTTTCTTGATGTTAAAGTGTGATAAATTGTTCACTTCTACTGATATAATAAAGAGATTCCATTGTCATTTAGCACCAATTGAGCACATGTGGGTGTGAAATCATTCAAATCCATCCACAAGTCTATTTAAGCCATTCACAAATCTGAATGGCTAGTTTCATATCAACATATGTTAATGTATTCTAACTTTGAACTTAAAAGATCATAATATATGGAAAGACACTGATTGTATTAGCAGCTACAAAAAAATTGGAAAAACCTAAGTTGTTGAAGAAAACATGCTAAGCCACCTCATTGAAGCTCCTCTGAAAGTGATCATTTGTTGAGATTTAGTATTAAATCTGCAAGTAGCCGTTCTCATGATTCACTTTTTGTCATTGTCTTTTACTTTAAAAGCAGTAAAGGCAGCTAGCCCTGAGAGGGTTTCTCACACTTCAATCACAGGAAGTGAGTCAGGGAAATCCCTCAGATTTTTTGTATTCTTTCCCAAAGGGTGTAAAAGCATACAATACTCATTTAAAGTCTTTTATTGTATTGTTTTAGTTTAAAATGTTTTTTAACAGCTACTGTATTCATGAACACTATACAGAAAGCTTTCCTATGGTTTGTGTAGAAGATTTCTAGAATTTTAGAAATATTGTTTATATTTTGTGAAGAAAATGGTCAAACTGCAACTACAAGGCCAACATCAGTTTACATCTAATGTAATTATTACACACACAGTTACTTTTGGTGCAGTTTTAGGTCACAGGAACACAATACAAATGACCTGAAAGCTATTTTAAAGCACATAATCTTACAGTTTCCTTTTCCTGTTGTTCTTTCAGACTGCACCAAGCCTTCTGTTGCTCCAAAGCCAAGGTTTGTTTGTCACGCCAGTCTGAAGCTGTCCTCCCCTCTCATGTCTGCAGCCAGGGGTCCCAAACCCTCTATAGCCCCAAAACCAAAAGTCACATTGGAGCTCAATGGGAGGGACCTCTTCTTCTCAGGCAGCCAGGGAGGATGCATCAATGGCATCTCGCTAATGTCAGATGGTGAGCCTGGCGAAGAGGCAGAAAACGGTCTAAACAAAGTGACTGCAGACAGATTGTCAGCATTAAAACAATTTAACACCTGTGTCCTTGAGTCACCACAGAGAGATTTACAGAATCTGTCACAGAAGGGGCTGGAGGTGACAGAGGAGGAAAGGGAAGAAGACAAGAGTCTGAAGATGGATGAGGACTGGAGACTGACTGACAGTGCCCTGACAGAAGAGGTGGACTCACTGGAAACTCTGTGGGTCAGTGATGCTGGACTCACTACCAACTCTGAGGATGTAGTGGAGATGATTGACACAGATGTGACAGAGGACATGGACGCTGAAGGTTGTTATGCAGGCGAAGCATTGGCTGACACAGATGGTCTCTCCATGGGAGACATTTCGGTCAATAGCCTTGATCAGGAGGCAGGCATTTCTGCTGAAAAAGTGCCTGAGCTGGAGGATGGAAACACAAAGGAGAAGCAGGAAAGGCCCCAAACCAAGGAGGAGGAAACAGCCGACTGGACAGCAGATGATTTAACTGAGTCTCTCACAGACGAACCTGCAGTCCTCACCAGTGAAAAAGTGCAGGACACTAATACCCAGCAAGGTTTTCTCACAGAAGAAGAAGAGAAAGACGATGAAGCTGCTCCAGACTGTGACATCACTTGTAATATCCTGAAATTGAAGTGTGGCTATAAAATCAAGGAAAAGTTCACTAATGAACAGAATGTCAGATTTTATGATTTTATTAATGAAGACCAGAAAAACCTCTGTAACACAACTAAGAGACATCCTGCCTTAGAGGACAATCAAACTCAAGAGCCTTATTATGTCTCTTCAGAGGATGTTATGATTCCAAAAAATAATGAAGCTCTTGGACGACCAGAGAGTCTGCTCACACCACAGAGGTGTTTGCCTGTAAACATCACTGGAGCGTCAACTAGGAAATATCAAATTAACGGTAAAGACTTAATGAGTTGTGAAATAGAAAAAAATGGGCAAAGACAGTATGTATCCTCTGAGGATTATGTAGAGATTGGTAATAGTGAGGAGAACAAGGTAAGAGCACATCATGACAGGATGTTGGTGAAAACTGAACTGCGCAACACTCAGACTGTAGAGGCTTTGTTAAATAATTTGGATTATCAGCCAAGGTTCAGGCTGGTATCCATCTCAGTGCCAGACACTGACACCTCACTAACCTCCTCTCTCTCAGAGAGCCAGCTGCTTTCTCCAAATGACTCTGATGTTTTCAGAGATGAGGATGATCTAGAGGGTTATATAGTACCATTTATGGATGACACCACTGATACAGAGCAGGACATCAGTGATGAGCATGTTTATGAGGATCCAAGGTATCCTTCGGGAGGTGAAAATGTTTTTCTTTTTGACAAGAGGACAGCAGGAATACGTTCTGACTCACTGTCACAGCGCATAAATAACAATGTCACTGAGATAGGAGGGGCACAGTTTGTTCAGAGATCCTGCACAAGTGGATTCAGCCACACTGGACCAGCAATGAGTAGCAGCCCCCTATTAAGCACGATGCGGCATACGAGCTATTCTAAACCCCACTATTTGTCCTTGTACCCCCGTTCAATCTCCATGGAAGGGCAGGACATGCCTCTGTCTGTCTACAAAGACAGTGACGGATCTCCAAGGCAGAGAGGTGCCTTTTGTTCATCTGGAAGCTTCTCCAGGTGTTCACCTCTGTCATCCAGTGGCCTCTCCACACCAACATCTGTGGTGGATATCCCTCCTCCATTTGAGCTGGCCTACATCACCAAAAAACCCATCACAAAGAGCTCCCCCTCACTTCTTATTGAAGGAGACTCATCAGAGAAAAACAGGAAGAAGAAATCCTCCATTAAGCGCTTCCTCATGCTCAAGTTTAGGCGGAAAACAGAGAGCAAGTCTGTGGTGGATGTCAGTCCATCTTCCTTGAAGTCCTCACCAGTGTCCAGCCACCACACACCTAGCAGACTGCTGGATTTAGATAGTCACAGTATAAGTAGTTCTCCACAGCTCAACTTATGTTCTGCCAGTAAAGGCTCAACTGAACCCGCCTCATCCTTCTTGTTCTACAAGGAAAGCAAAAGAAAAGGGAACTCTATGGCCTTTCTTAACCGTAGCGTTGTCCGGGTGGAGTCCTTTGAAGACCGCTCCCGCGTGCCTTTCACACCTCTTCCCCTCACCAAGCCCCGCTCGATCTCTTTCCCCAACACAGATACCTCAGACTATGAGAATGTTCCTGCCATTAGCTCAGACTATGAAAACCTTCAGGTCCCACAACGTAGGCCAGTTCGGCAAGGGCCATTTACGGCCTTCTTTGATCGTCCTACTCGGGTGCTGTCATCCGCCAATGAGACAGATGGTTATGTGGACATGAGCAGCCTCCCTGGGTTTGAGAAGAAGACTCAGTCATCTGAACAGGAAGCAGAAAGGTAACATGTCTTTGTGTGTGTTCATGTAGATAGATGCAGCTGGATATAATATTAGCAATCTTTACACTGAGTCTTTTTTTTATTACTGTTCTGTTGTGTGGGTTTAACAATGCCCCTGGAGCAAAGGATTTATATACATTATGTTCAGTGCCCTGATTGTGTGACCACAGCAGCCATAGATGTGGTGATCACTGTTAAGGAGGAAGCCCAGCTGTGTGGTGTTGGGACATGTTTGGTGGTAGAGGGGGAAACACTGCTGGTGGTGTTGAGGAGGCTTCATTCATAAATCATTTGGTTAGAGACACAGTGCAGAAACAGGCTCCTCCATTGGTGTATCCATTAAATGCCTGTCACCTCCCTGCTGTGCTGGTACAGTGTTTGTTGGTATGATCAGCCATGCTGTTCTTACATTAACCCATCCCCCCTGCATTCCTGCTGGCTGTGCCCATATCATACAAGCCGCTCAGGATGATTAATAGGCAGAGCATTTTGGAGCCATTGCTCTTCTCTAGCTAGTCAGGACCAACAGGCTGAGTTACAGCATCAGTACATTCTCAGTAGTAAACAATATACACTCTGCAATGCTTTCTCATCATGTGTAGTCAGCCATTTTGGTTATGTGTGAGAGGAACTACCCAACAAGGCCTTTAATAAACATAGAAAAAGGGATTACATTTTGACTGGTTGAAATAAAACAGCTATATTTCATGTTTCCCTCAAGTAGCACATTAAAAATAGTAAATACACACTTCATTCTACCCTTTACTCCACTCTAGTGGTGCCTCCATCTTATGGGTTAAAGCACTCGGCATAAGGACTGTGTCCCTTCTTTTTTTTTAAGTCTCACATTTTCCATTTTTCCATTTTGTGAAATTTATTTAGCCTTTGAAGTACATAATTTAAAAAAAGTGTCTATTTCAGTGACACCTTTTTCATTTAATGTGTGTAGATACATTTAATTTATTATTATAGTCAAATAAGCCTAAAATATACAAATTGGGTACATTTTTAAGAATGGGTTATCCTTTTGTAAGTAATTTATATTGCACTCCAGTTCCAATTTTGGGTACCATTATTTTGTCATTATTGCATTGTTTGCTGTGTTCATACTGTGTAATCATGATTATGAACCAATAAAATCTGAAGGTGTGCATAGTTAATTTAAATTAAGGCAAAATAAGAGTTGAAAGCTTAATGAATATCTGAAGACACCTCCTTTAATATTATGGTTAAGGTTAAGTTTAATATACTTATGTTTTCTGTTCTAATAGTCAACAAATACAGTGGTGTAATTTAGTTTTTCTGCAAAGAAATACAGTGGCTGTCATCACAGCACAGCAATATTCAGACAGACAGCGGCATCAGTGGTTGAGGCTGTTAGATTTGCAATAACCTAAAGTGCCAATATTAGCAGATAGTTTGGAGATAATTGGCATATCTGCCATCATCTCCACTATCACTGTAACCCATAGGCTCACCCATCAACCTGAGGCAAAAGGAGAATTCATATTTTTTTTAAAATCTTCTTCTGTAATTTATCCACATAGATTTTGCTATGGGTCTTCATACAACATAGCAGCACTGTGAGAAGTGACAGCGACTTCTTTGAGAGTGATATAAAAGCCAGATATATAGAAACTGTGCATGTAGTTTGTGTTTCAAACACCCCCTGGTACCACATTCAAAGTTTGATCTAATGAGAAGTAATGGGCCATGCAGCTCTAATGTGTGCGATGTGGATATCTGAACTGCTCACATATGTTGTTTATATGTAGTTAATTTGCATCTCAGTGGGGTTAAATCCATTGGTGCTTGGAGTGAAAAATGGGAGAAACATTGACAAAGCAATTGGTTACATAGAGGTATGCTGCATCACTACTGTAACTTAAAAACATGTTCTTATTTGAAAAGATTACACTTCCCACTGAGCTACCGCCATTAGCATATTCATGTAGGGTTCCTGCAGAAGAGAATCTTGTTGCGTGAAATACTGACATGCATCCCCGGTTGGGTGCAGTTGTCACCGCAGGCCTTATGGGATCAGGTTATTGGTTTCTGTGGGTCTGCAATGTTTTATGTATTCACAACCTCCAATTGCTGAATATGTTTATTATAGTGATATTTCAATGCAGAGGACTAGAAAAGATCATAAAGACAGCCTTAATGGCTAAATGAAACTCTTCTGATTTATTTTCACACAAATGATAGTTTTAGGGGAGACTTAGCTCGTGAAGCCACAAGTCATATTTGTGGTTAAAATAAAAAAAAGACCTGGTCCCTCTCCATGGTCACAAGATAATTAAAGGAATTAAAAAGAAGAACAGACATTACTTTTTCACAAGTATTTGGGTTATTTTCTCCTTTTTTTCTGGAATACTGAATACTTTCACGTTTTGTTAGTGCCTAAAAATACTTAGAATTAGACAGTGCTCACCACCACAAGTGAACATTTAATTTATTTTAGAGTGGTTCCAGTAACACATTAGGCATATGCTCAGGATAACACAAGCACAAGATTTATCAACATTTATAAAAGACTGGTATATAAGCAGATAATGATGATGAAAATGATGATAATGTGTTACAACACTGTTGTAAACGTATACAATATGCCTTTATAGCGGAAGGTATGATTAGCAGCAAAACTGTACATCAATAAACACATAAAAATGTCATTATATCTGTTTATAACTACATTATGATATGTTATAAACCATTTATTAAATCTTTACATTGTAAACTGCTTATAAATGACAAACAGGGGAACTTGAAGTCAATTGCTGACTGACTGTAATTATTGTATTACTAATTCTTAGCATCACTTTTTAAAAACTGGTTAAAGAGTACACTTGTACATGATGTCACAGCACCACATTGATTGTGGTATATATATATATATATATATATATATATATATA
>JANJYP010102926.1:0-14128 GCA_024605115.1 Rastrelliger brachysoma | reverse complement strand
GACGTCCGAGTCGGATGGATAATCGAACGCACCATAAGTATTTGCCCCAAAAACGGGCAAAAAAGGCTTTTTACTTTAACATCCTACTGAAAGCCTGGACCTGGAATTTATCAAAGGTCGACTGGTTAGACTTTCAAATCCACATCATAACCAATGGAAAGTTGACATACATACTTGTAGTTCTCTGTTATTGAATTATCCATCACGCGTGTTACATATTGTTTCATATTCATCTATATGTAATGTCTCAAGTACTGTCAAGTGTTTCCTGTATATACTGCTACATATGTATACTGCAGTGTTTACACTGTAAATTATTTCTGTTTCAATGGACACTTCAATTCCAACAACCATGGTAAAAGTTGGTTGGTTAAAGTTATGTTTGTATCTATGTTGCATTTATTCGTATTTATTTGTATATTTGAGTTGAGTAATTATTCTTACTTATTGTATGGTTAGTTTCAGCATCAGGTGTGTTAAAATGTACACGAGTATTTTTGTTGGTTTTATGTCATTTGAAATGACATTTGCACCATTTTTATCAAGACTGAATGTTCCTGAAAATATCAAATGTTGTAACCACAAAAGAATGATACATATTAAATATTTTATCACCTACAGTGTATTCAAGTGGACAGATTAAATGTAATATTTAGAATAATTGTATTCTATTACCTTTATTATTATTTAATATAAAAAGTTATATTGCAAGATCACACCAAACTAGTTGATATGGTGTTTTATTGAGAATTTAGTGTTTTTAAGCAAAGTTTAAAGTTTCTATGGTTACACCACTTAGACATTTCTACCATAATGCTCCTAATATATTCTCTCAAAATGGATTAAAGGCAGAAATTTGATGCTGGGGCACATAAGAAATGTTATTCTTATGTATTATTTTTAACCCCTTTAAATGTGACTGAGCCACATGGACACACTTTGACACTTATATTTTAGTATTTATTAATTGCTTTTANAAGAAATGTTATTCTTATGTATTATTTTTAACCCCTTTAAATGTGACTAAGCCACATGGACACACTTTGACCCTTATATTTTAGTATTTATTAATTGCTTTTATTTTTTTTTATTCAGCTACATCACTGTTTTTGTTTTTTGATGTGAAGCAACTGATGTAACATTCTGATTTCCTTTTGGAATTAATGAAGTAAGGAAACTGCAGTTACATAATTATGCTCCACATCCACTTCAAACATTTATGATACAAAAAAGAAATCAGTCTGTAATCAGAGGCATTATAAGAGGTGTCTTCTGTCTGTCCACAGTGTCAAAAAATGCTATTTTCCACCAGTGAACATAAGAGAACTCACTGAGTTTTTTTTTTTAATCTGGCAAGTCAAAGCTGTGGTTTATTAATAATCAAATATGTTGATGTTCTGATACTGCTGAAGACAAAAATACCGCAGCCTGGCAAATGCATTGTCATTGTCTCACATTGTAAGCAGGTGTGTGATTAGCAATGTATCTCTAGTGGTGCAGTCAGTAAATCACCGTCTCTGTTAATGCAAGGGTTCCCTGGTGTGAGTCCCAGGGTGTCCATTCTCACTCCTCTGAAGGTCATGTCGTAATTGAACTCATTAATTCTATGAATTCNAAATGCATTGTCATTGTCTCACATTGTAAGCAGGTGTGTGATAAGCAATGTATCTCTAGTGGTGCAGTCAGTAAATCACCGTCTCTGTTAATGCAAGGGTTCCCTGGTGTGAGTCCCAGGGTGTCCATTCTCACTCCTCTGAAGGTCATGTCGTAATTGAACTCATTAATTCTATGAATTTGATAAGATATTTTATTTTATACTACTTTTTTTTAGAGTGCCTTTTTTATTATCTAGCCAGGCACGGCAGAAGTCATTTCTAATTCTGGGTTTAATAAACTCATAAAAACTGATCATGCTGTGTTTGTGCTGCTTCTTAATACAGATGATCACTGTGAATGCGCTACTTTTTCCTTCCTCGGTCACCAACTCCCTCATCGCCGTGGGCAACGACGGTCTGCATGAGCAAGATCGTATGGTGCGGGCCTGCATTGCCATCGTCTGTGAGCTCTGTGAGTAAAAACAAAGTGTACTCGCCCTCGCACGCACACGCGCACACACACATACACAGGCCCTGACGTCAGCAGTGTAACAGTGTTGGCAGAACTCTGTGTGGCCCCTTTATTCTGCAGCCTTGAAGAACCCTGTTGTGGTGGCACAACGGGGCGGTCTCAGCACCATTCTGAAGAGCGTGACCGACTGTCAGCTGAGTCGCATCAATGAGGCTCTCATCACCACCATCCTGTACCTCCTCAACCACCCTCACACAAGGCAGTACATACGCTCGGACGTTGAGCTCGAGGTACTGATGAATCTCTGTAAAAAACTTGAAAAAATCAAAAACTTAAAATGTAAGTTATTTAAAACACACAAACTGTATCTGTCTTTCATAGCAAATCCTAGCCCCGTTCACTGATTTCCACTACAGACACACTGCTAACATAGCAGAGAGACAGCTCAGGTGAGTCCTCACAGTTTATTAAAATCATTGCACATAAACTTTTGTAGGATAGTTTTAAAACATTTTTATGTATTTGTGTCTCCAGGGAAGACAGGGAGGCTCGATTCACGGCCAGTAAAATGTCTATAGTTGCCTCTTTTCGCTCCTGGTCAGGTAAATGGTTCAACTTACAGTCTGTTTTGTATCTGTAGAACAAAGTCACAGTATTTACATCACGTGGCACTAAGAAGACATTGTCCTCATCTTTTGAATGCCTCATTAACTCTCCGTTGTTTATAGAATGACACGTAGCATGTAGAGTTATNTGTGTGTGTGTGTGTGTGTGTGTGTGTGTGTGTGTGTGTGTGTGTGTGTGTGTGTTTCTGTGTGTAACCTCGTTCACCTTGCAGGCATCATTAACCTCTGCAAGTCAGGCAACTCTGGAATCCAGTCTCTTATTGGCTTGCTCTGTATACCAAATATGGAAGTGCAGGTAGGTGCTCGGTGTAATGTAACAGAGACGTGTTTTTATTTTTTTTGAAGGACACAACCTTCACCCACCAACTAACGACATTAGCTTCTTCGTGAGTGCCTTTGTAAATACAGGCATTAAAGTGATACACGCGCCATTTTACATTATAGGCGTTTCCCCCTCATGGACATTAGTCAAACATTATATAAAATGTTAAATTACCTTTATTGCAGACTGTTCAGAGTAATGCGTGTTTGTAGTGTTTTTACGTTTGAAGGCTTAAGGACTACCAGAACGGTGGTGGACAGGGCACTTTCTGAGTGGCACACACAACACGCTATTTTAAAACACTTAGACGGTTCAAAATCACATGACACTTCCTGCAAAGCAACATCGCGGTCTCAACTAACAGAAACCGGGGTAGAAAACATTGTTGGTCACACAAAGGTTAATAAAAACACTTGTTTCCCTTGTTTTCCATGAGGGGGAAAATGGCACATGTATCACTTTAATGCGACACAGGAAATGATTCTTATTGCTTCTGACATTCTTCTTTTAAACCTAATGAGCATTTCAACCAGACAATAGGGTGAGAACCATGTAGACCTCACATGTTTGTCCATGTGGGGTCTAAGTGGCATCAGCATGGATCTTACATGGGGCTCATACCGTCAGGCCACATGGACTTCACATGTGGCAAATCTGGAAAAAAACCTAAAAACCTAAAACCTGTACCTTTATCTTTGTAGTCTTTGTTGGGATCATAATATGTTATGTCCACTATGCATACTAATCATTCAATGATGCTGCTCATAAGGCAGAACAAGACATAAAGAAAAAGGAATAAAAATTATAAAGAAAAAAAGAACAGATAATGAATTAAAAGAAAGCACAGTTTTTAGTCTTTATCTGTGCCACGCTTCAGTTTCATGCCTAACACCTCATTATACATGCAATTTATTTCAGTTCATTTTGCTTTTATACATTTTGTTGTTTTTCCTGCTCTTGTGTATATTTGCAACATAACTGAATGTCTTTTTTAAAGGATCAATAGAATCAAGTGCAACACTTGTGCGTGTTCTGAAATCAGTTTACTTTCTTCTCCAGAAAGCTTTGTTAGAAGTGCTGTACGACATATTCCAGCTAACCATACCTGTAGCGACTACAGACTTCACTGAAGCACTTATTAGTGTAGGTGGGTACATAATGACATCACCTTCATCACCTTCTTTTTCTTTAATCGCGATTCAAATCTGACGCTTGAATTGATTTCTTTTCATCGCTTTAAGATCCCAGCAAATTTCAAGAGAGCTGGAGGTTATCTGATGGATTTGTTGCTTCTGAGGCCAAAACGCTTCTCCCACATCGATCATCCTCAAGGTAAGAATGTGCTTTGTCTCATTAAATGTGCTGACACGTGACATTTTTATACAGATTGAAACTGTATATATCTTTATCTGCTCTAGACCGGATCTGATGGATAACTACCAGGCTCTGGTGCTTTCTGCCTTCATCAAGAGTGGATTACTAGAGGTACAAATGTGTGTGTGTGTGTGTGTGTGTGTGTGTGTGTGTGTGTGAGTGTGTTTATCAATGTATCAGTGGTTGTATCACACTCTATGTGTATTTCACAGAGTCTGATTGAGGTGATAACAAGCTGTGATGACACCATATCCATACGGGCTACTATCTTGGTGGGAGAACTCCTCCATATGGTAATCCCCCCCCCCACACACACACGCACACACACATACACCCTTATCTGATAGAGTAAATATCAGAACAGGCAATTCAGTTAACTTCTTTGAGAACTTAAAAGGAATGGAGACACAATATGTTTTTTAGTGTTTATAGTTATATATCCCTATTTCCTCATAAAAAAGATGTTAATTAAAAAAAAAAGACCACTTGGATCTTCTGTTAACAATTAATTTCATCGTAGTGCCATATTTCATCTCCCATATCACACACAGGTGAGATTTTTGGAAAATGTAAAAGGTTCATGTTAGAGTGATATTATATCATGAAAGTATGGCGTTTAAGTCATCTCAAAGAATCTTTTTTTTTTTTAGAAGCAAAAGTTAAACAGTGGTGGGTATACCACAACAAAAAATGACAATGTCTTAATAACTTGTCATGTGCTCTTGAGCATCAGTTACAATTAAAAAGCGCAGACCACTGTTTTTGTGGTAACCTGGTCTCCAGCAGCCGTTCCCTGATGATCCACATCCAACTGAAGCAGGACATTTATTGGTTCATTCATGGATCAAACACCTTTTGTGAATTTTGCCATTAAGCTCCTTGTGCAGAAAATACTGAAACATTGAACTGTTGGACATGTGCGTTCAAAAGTTTAGAAAAGGTCACATTAAGTTCACCTGTAAAAGTTATAGTGGATTATAGGTTCATCCTGAAATTTCACCAGAAAGGCGAATATCTTTGACTTTTTGTGAGTAGTGTTTATAGTGTATTTATCTACATATGTACATGAGTTTATAATTTTAATGCTTCTCATACTCTGTATACCACCAATTTACATCAAAAAGAGAAAAAAATGGAGCTTGTGCTTTAATGCTCCTCATTTAAATCTGTATATCACTGATTTCCATTGATAAACACATGTGAAAAAAAAGCAGGTAATTCCTTGGATTTTTTTTTTTTTGTGTGTGAATCTGATTGTGCTCACACAGGCCAACACCATCCTCCCTCACAGCCACAGCCACCACCTGCACTGCTTACCCACCCTCATGAACATGGCGGCTTCTTTCGATATCGCTTCGGGGCAGAGATTGTGAGTATCTCCACCCACGATGTAAATTATGCAGCACTGATGTGGTATATAGAAAAACTAATGTCGAGAATAAAATTGCACTTTTTTTTCTTTTTTTTTTTGGTTTCCTAGACGGGCGAGTGCTGCAGTCAACCACTTGAAGTGCTTTCATGAGAAAAAGAAGCGAGGACCCAAACCTCACAGTCTCTTCTTGGACCTCATCCTCCGCACAGCAGGAGAATCACAGTATTCCAGAGAACAGCACTTAAGACCTCAGAGAGACATTTTCATTGTCAAGGTACTTATGACATACAGCTGTTGTGTATCTGCTATCTGCTATCCCACTACTTAACCAGGACTCTTGTTTTTTTTTGCTACTAAACTCAAGAAGGTTATCAAGAACTAAAAAGAAAATATGAGTATTGAGGGGAGGGATTGTATGGTTTTTTGGAAAGGTAGTGGAAAGGTGTGTATGTGTGTGTATATATGTGTGTGTCTATGTGTCAGAGAGTGTGTCTGTGTTTATCAGGTTCATGTTTGTTCTGTTTTGCCATATACATGTCAAACAGACCATGACATGTTCTAAGTGGTTCATAGTGCAAGAGGCTATGTGTATTTTCTGTGTGTGTGGGTGTACTCGTTTTTGTTACCTGTTTAGGACCTGTTCTGGTATAAACACTAACCTTGTAAGGACCAGTAGTTCTCATAGAGTCCAAAGCTTGGTCTTAATGAGGCAAAACATCATTTCTAAGATCTTGGTTGAGTTTAGGGCTAAGGTATAAATTGAGGTCAGGTTAAGGTAAGGGTTATGTATGAATTGGTTGTGGATAGCATTAGGCTCTCCACTATATGGAAGTCAATGCAATGTACTAACAAGGATAGCTGTGCAAACCTGTGTGTGTGTGTGTGTGTGTGTGTGTGTGTGTGTGTGTGTGTGTGTGTGTGTGTGTGTGTGTGTGTGTGTGTGTGTGTCTGTCACAAAAGCAAAAAAAAGTCATGTTGTGCCAGCTGTGTTCTTACCTGTAGGAGAATGAAGACGCTCTGATGACAAACATAAGGGAGTGTCATATTCTCAACCATGAGGACCAGCTGGACTGGAACTGGTGCCTTATTGGGACCATTTTAAAGGTAAAACACATGCAGGTCTTATGCCAGAAACAAACCTCTAACACTTTTTTTTTGTTTTTTACTGTAACTATGGTTCAGGAAGTAAAACAGTCATCCACCAGTCAGAAGATGGGTGGTCAGATTCCCAACTCCTCCACATGTGTCTTTGTGTCATGTGTCTTTGTGTAAGCCGTTAACGCTAATCCTAAACCGAACTGAAATTAGAGGAATACAAACATTTTAATAGCTGCACTCACAAGATGTGTTTTTAATTTATCTTTAAAGCGGTCCATGTCTGGAGTTCCTGGATATATGTTGCCTGCTAAAACCTTTATTAAAAGTTGATGTGGGAAAAGTGTTACATACAGTACTATCCATTTATCATTTACCATACTATAGGCCATGTCATTGTGTGTATCCACTGTTGTCCAGCTGTCCATTGCTGTATGAATGGAAGGTGCTTTAAATGACTTTAACTTCAAATTCATTTTTTATTCTTGTCTTTAGTGCCAAAATGTTGGTCTGCGAAGCAATAAGGATGACCTAACACATAAGTAAGTACGGTGCATCTTCTCACATCATCTCACATTTGATATCCAACATTTTTTTCCTCTTTTTGTATACATATTTTTTTTGTATATTTATTTTTAAATAGCATTTTGAAATGATTTTATTGTTCATTTGAATTTGAACTTATTTTAATTTTATTTTTAACTTTAACTTTTTTATTACATTTATCATTTTATTTAATTTTATTTTTAATTAGAAATTTTTTATTGCATGTATTTTATTTTATTTTACAAAGTGTTGTGTCAATTTTGAATTTCCAACTAGGTGAATCAATAAAGTCTTACCTTACCTTACATTACCTTACCTTGCTTGTAAGTTCTTGTGTATATGCATGTGTGGTTTAATATTTCCACAGGTTTGTACGAAAGCTGCTTCTCTTCTACAAGCCCAGCAGTAAGCTGTATGGCAGCATGGAGCTGGAGCACCCTAAGGCCAGACAGCTTACTGTTGTCGGCTCTCAGTTCATAGAATTCCTTCTGGCGTCTGAGGAGGTGAGTGGGAACAGCATGTTGGAGGAAGTTTTATTTATTATTTGCATGTGTATGGACTTAGTGGAAATGGAAATGTTAAGATTTTAAATGAAGGGTTAGTTTAGGGTTAGGGTTAATTTTCACAAATTCTGCAGTTATCACACCATCATCCACCTCCTATAATCTACTTTTGTCTTTGGTGGTTTGTTAGGATGGTCAGGCGTATTTGGAGGACCTGGTGAAAGACATCGTCCAGTGTCTGTTCTCCTCTGCTCCGTCCAAACCAAACAGTGGTGTGCAGGGTAGGGGGCTGCTGACCACACTCAGCCAACACTACTTCCTGTTCCTGGGCATTCTGTCAGCACATGCAAATGGTGTCAAGATACTAGAGAAGTGCAACGTCTTCCAGTGGTAGGCAGCTGTTTTAGGCATTACAGTATCTATAACAAAGGTAAAAGGCATCTTTTTTCACTTTCACTGTGACTGCACTGTTTTTTTTTACATTTAAAACATTTATTTTTGTTCTCAGTCATTATGTCTGTAAGAAGTAAGGGTGAGTATATTCAAATTCATACGCTTCATTACCAAGGGGAAATGAAAAAGGAAACAGGATTACACAAAATAAAACAAAAAGAAACAAACAAGATGTCTGTAGCTTGGTGACCAGCAGCTTGCACTGGCTGTGATTAGCTTTCCAAAGGTGAAAGTTGCCACCCAGCACACAGCAGAGCCACATTTCCATGCATGCTGTTGAGTCCCACGACTCCTCCTTGGATCCACGGCAGCTTGAACAAAGCTCCCTCCTCCTTCTCCATGACAAGGGCCCAGGGACCCTTGGAGAAACCCGAATCCAGCTGGGAGGGCACCAAGAGTGCCCAGGAGATGGCACAGGAGATAACACAGGCACCCCGAAGCTTAGGTGCACAGGGGAACATGATTGGGTCACGATATGATACAATCTGCGATATTAAATAGAGATCTACCAGAATGCCTAATCTTTTCTGTTGCTTCACTTTAAATTTCAAACAAGTGAAATCACAGTCACATTGTATGCATTGTATTGGTATCGAGGTATTCGGGATATGTACCCCAGCGCTGGTAATTAGCCACTCTTTTGCATTTTCTTCTTCAAGCTTGTTGAACCTGAGTCCTCTGAAGAATCAAGAGCTCCTGCTCAAGCTGGCCCTCTCCATACTGGACTACAGTCGAGATGGTCTGGCTCGAGTCATCCTCTCAAAAATCCTCACTGCTGCCACTGATGTAAGAGTCAATACAGCTCTATGTGAATTATCTAAATAAATAAGTAGCCTACTATACGTAGAGTACCAAGGGCTTGGTTGTGCATGGTTGGTGTCGCCTGTGTGTGGTGGTGGTAGTGGTCCCAATGTGATATCTTTTTCATGTGAACATAGTCCTGCAGGTTGTATGCCACTAAGCACCTACGGGTCCTACTACGTGCCAATGTGGAGTTCTTCAGTAACTGGGGCATTGAGCTCCTTGTCACTCAGCTTCACGACCGCAATAAGAACATTTCCAAAGAGGCACTGGACATCTTGGATGAAGCTTGTGAAGACCAGGTAAAGGGGAGCAGACTGCATAATAACCTTCCAAGCATCAAACGGTGAGTTTTATGAACCTGGCTTGTAATAGAACAACCTCCAATGTGTCCAGGCCAACCTACACGCACTGATAGAGATGAAACCCGCTCTCACACACCTGGGGGATAAAGGTGTGCTGCTGCTGCTCAGGTAAAAAAAATATCCACCACTTTCTGAGCGTTTACATCAGTACTAAGACAAAGCAGCTCTCACTTTTGTCTCTCGTCAACAGGTTTTTATCAATCCCAAAGGGCTTCTCTTATCTCAGCGAGAGAGGATACGTCACTAAACAGATGGAGAAATGGCAGAAGGTACATTTCATCCAGCATATATACATTTTTCTGATATTAAAGAAACAGTCATCAACCAGTATCGCGTTAGACCGGATCAAAGCTAACAGCCCAAAAATGGCTGACATGCATTTCTATGGGGTGGTGAGCAAAACACCTCCAAAATCATCAATTTTTAACGACTAACATTGCTCAAAATAGCACCATGGCCTTCATTAGCATGACTAGGGTCTCTACACATGAAACAAAGCATCAACAACTCAGTTTGCTTAGCGACAGGTTATTAAAAAAGAATGTTTCAGAAGCATGCAATGCAAAAAGGAAGGAGCACAATTGAAGATTTGGTCTAAAAACTTTGTTGTTTGTGGGGAGTTTGGTCAAGTATAAGTTAGCCATTAGCTAATGCTACCAAGGAGACGCTACATGTAGCATACCTTCAAGCAATAGGCATGACATGTGGGATCTCACGTCATGCCTATTCAGAGTGAGAAAGTAGCTGCCCCCCCCCCTTTTTTTTTTTTACAAACTACTGTACAAACTAATATTAACTTATACTTGACCAAAAGCTTAAATTTCTGCTCCATATTTGTGTGTGTGTATTTGTGTATGTGTGTGTTCTTACAGGATTATAACCTGAAGTATGTGGATATGATAGAGGAGCAGCTCAATGAAGCTCTCACCACATATCGCAAGCCAGTGAATGGAGACAACTACGTACGGCGCAGCAACCAAAGGTCACCCAACCGGATATCGGGTCAAATTTGACCTGTTTTTAAAATGTTCTTATATCAGAAATACTGTACATATTTATTTTGTCTAATTGTGTGAAAATCATATTGTTTGCTCCACACTACATTTCTTTTTTTCTTTTCTTTTCTTTTAATTTAAATTTTATTTTATTACATTAAAACAGTAAATACAGGACGCAAACATAAAAAGAGCCACAAACATATTTCACAAGTGACATACAAAAAACACCTAAAACACTATTATACTACATTCTTTGTATTTTATGTTTTGTAAAATAATTAAACCAAACTTTGTCAAAAATTAATTGCCGACACTGAAATATTTAAAATGATTTCAAAACTGACACAATTTGATTCATTTGTGATAATTCAACATGTTTTCCTCTGATCTTAAATTTAGTTTAAAAATAGATATATAATTCATTTCTTTTTTAACTTAAAGATGAGGCATTTAAATGAGGTCTGAGGCCCATAATTTACTAAATTAAATGTAAAACTTCTGGTAATAAATTGGGATGAAGCTGGCTAAAAAGTTATACAGAATTGGGTCTATACTTCCTTTTTATTAACAGTGAAAGCAGGTAAAATTGACCTGGGAAGACAAAAGTTGGACGATGGATGGGAAGACAGCAGGAGGGCTAAAACATAAAATGGTAACAGCATAGTATAAATGCCTAATTTCTCCTTTATGCCGGCGATAAAAACAAGATATAGATATAGAAAATACATCTTCCTATCATGGCCAGATTGATCATATAAAGGAAACTAAACATGGAGTTCCAATGTTTCCACTTGACAGCAGTGTTATCTAATCAGGATATCATCACCTTCTTAAGATAATGGCCCAAGTCACACAATGTTTTCTGTATTTTGACCAATGTTTTGAATTTTTTTTTTGAAGAATATGACTTAA
Organism: Rastrelliger brachysoma; assembly: GCA_024605115.1. NCBI lineage: Eukaryota > Metazoa > Chordata > Actinopteri > Scombriformes > Scombridae > Rastrelliger > Rastrelliger brachysoma. Next base: position 2,694 of record JANJYP010102926.1, on the reverse strand, counting down.
TCTATTTTTTAAGGTGGGCGACAATATCTAAAAGTTGTTTGGGATGTCTAGAAGTACTAAAGCAGCCTTGCTTCCTATTGCAATTTTTCATGCATTGACAAAATATTTATATAGAATTAACTGAAATTTTAACTGAAAATGTTTTTTTGTTTGTTTTTTTTTTTTACTTTTTTCTCTTTCTTATCTAAGCTGTGGAATAATAAAATTCCTTATTCTTCACATGTTTTATTCCCAGGGTTGGGAGTGTTGCTTTAAAATTTCATCCCAATACAGTTAAAATGTAGTCTATATTGTAATAGTAATGTAATGTAACTTGATTATTTACTTTAGGATTACTGCAACTATGCAATAAGGCATACATTTATTGCAAAGTTGACCCTTTTCTGTGCAACTAAGAGTTTTTTCGAAAGCCAGCACAAATTGCCACAAGCAGTTAGAGATATTACATTAAGGAATTCATTTCTAGGTGCAGTTAAAAACCAAACATTATTGAAGCCTAATGGATCTTTTTGCTTCTGTGTTGGTACACAGGTTACAGAGACCAAATGTTTACCTTCCCGTGCACTTGTACAGCCAACTGGTTCATGATAAGACTGGCTGCCAGCTGCTTGAAAGTCAGGTAAGAACATATGTGTTACATCTCAGTTACACACCGTTTAACATTTTGGGAAATGCAGTTAAGAGAATCTTGATTCTCAGTGGAATCCTAAAACTATAAAGCTGACAGTCATTCAGTCATTTACACTCAAGCTTGTAAGTTATGTAAATTCAGAATCACTGCTGTACACTGAGCTTTAAAAAAACATTATATTATATCACTTCATGTGCTGTACATGTGACACAAGTACATTTCAAACAACTCAAAACTTTTCCTTTTTTCATTCACCACTGTTATGAAACCAGTGTGAAAAATTAGAAGTGTGTTTGCACTTTCTAATCATACATCATTTAGAAAGAAGGAATAGAATAATTTGATTTAATGAAAGAAGAATTTTGTATTCATTCACATTACAAAATTTATGACAAGTTTATTGCACAGACTTGTCATAAATTGTTTGTTTTAACCTGATGAATGTCACTTGCTAATAAGGAGGTGCAGGTACCTGAGATTACATCGTTACCCTCCAAATTTCTCAAGGTGATTTACATTACACTGATATCATGAATTATACAGTATATATATTAAAATACCAGGATTCATTTTTTTCAATGTTTTGTTTATTGATTTTTTAAAATTGAAAACAAACACAACCTATGATATGGAGCTATATAACATCGCTGTAACAGTCTCAATGATAAGGAAAAAAGAAACCCCCAAAACATAACCTCCATATAAGTACAAATATATATATATATATATACAAATTCAGCATTAAAAATGGTAAAACAGTACAGGGTAAAGAGTAGAACAGTAAAATGCCATACTGCTAAATATTGCAAAATATAATTATATTTTATTTTAATGATTATATTAAGCCTAATTAAAGAAATATAACATTGCACTAACTTTCTACTAACCAATTTCCAGAATAACTGCCAATTTCTAATACACAGGTGATCTACTTTTAAGAAATCAATGTGATTTATTCCCTTTAGGAGTAGACATTCTTTGATCACAGTCTAATCACATCCAGGATGAAGAAAGGAAGAAAGGAAAGATCAAAGATGTCAGGTCTGGATGTGGTGCTTATATTTGGTGTGATGTTCTATATTCATGTTCTTTCCTCTTTCTCCTGTAGAACGTGGTTCCTGATTTATGCTCCAGTGTTCGATCTCCAGCCCTGGACAAATGGGAGGGCATCAAACAGCTGAAGGCAGCACTTTGGGCTTTGGTCAGCAATTGCAATTTCTCTTTTTTTTGCATATATTATTTAATTTTTTAATATGTAATTTTAAGAAAAAGAAATCCAAAGTTGCCTTCTTTATAGGGAAACATAGGCTCGTCAAACTGGGGTCTGAACCTGCTGTTGGAGGAGGCGGTGATCCCCGACATAGTGGCTCTGGCCCACCACTGTGAGGTTCTGTCTATCAGAGGGTAGGTTCACTTTGGCTTCATGTCTACTTCAATTTGTGTCAACTCTTCACACAGTGTAAAATACCGAATCCAGAAAAAAGAAAAAGAAAAAAAAGAGCTATTATATTAGAAAAAGCCAGAATGATATTCCTTGAGTTTTTGCATCACCTTCAAACTTCTCCTCCTCTCCTATGAATCCCTCCACACCATTGCCCCTCAGTATTTAACAAACCACCTCAATGTTCACCACCGCTCACAGAACCTGCACTCTGTTGACTTGGGTCTCCTGTTCATTCCCCGCTCCAGTGGGCAAACATTTGGCAGCAGAACCTTTAGTGTGGCAGCCCCCACCCTTTGGAACTCATTTCCTATTTACATGCAACTCTGGACTCTTAAATCCAAACTTGTTTTTCCAGGCTTTTCCCTAAATGTGTGTTTGTCTGTTCTGTACTATTGTTCTGTGTTTTGTATTGTTAAGCGACCTTTGGTTTCGTGAAAGACGCTATATAAAATAAATTCATTATTATTATTATTAACAGTGGCAATCCTAGAGTCTTGGGGGCCCCAGGCTAAGAAACTCATAGAGCCAATCTAGCCATTTAAGAAAAAGAAAAACAATATTAATAATATTCCACTCTAATATTCACTCTCTCTCTCTCTCTCTCTCTCTCTCTCTCTCT
>JANJYP010102895.1:0-13827 GCA_024605115.1 Rastrelliger brachysoma | reverse complement strand
GGTTTTTACACTGTAATACAACCTAACTACTTGCAGACTGTCACTGGCATGTGCCGCTGCAGTACCGCTCATTCTGTACTCTGCCTCTGCTCTGAGCTACGAAGGCGGTGCTCGTCAGTAAGTAGTTAGGTTGTTTTACAACGTAAAAACTCCAGATGATAACAACACAAATAGCACTGTGATTCATGATAAAGTTTTGGTGAAATGAACGAGTTTCACAGTAGATAATGTCTTATTTAGAAGCTGCACTGCAAATGCCCTTAGCACTCACTGAAAAGTAGACCTTTGAGCTACCTTTTTTCTTTCTTTTTTTTTTAAACTGCTTGTGAATACATTGACACACACACACACTTACAGGGTTAATGTTCTGCAGCTGACAGGGCATACAGAACTGAGGAACATCCTCACACAGCAGCATGGGGTACACATGCACCACTGGGATGTTCTCCACTAGACCGTAATCCACATACTGAACCTGTACACGCAAAGACATTTCATACATTATATTACTGCTCTGGTGAGGGAGAGCTTTTAATTACAACTGCATGCTAACAGCTTAGGTGTGTGTATTTGTCTGTGTGCTCTTGACCTTGACGTGTCCTCCTAGCACCTCCAGCAGCTGTCCTCTGTACCACAACATGTCAGGACCGATGACAGCGCAGCCCTGGACCGTCTTCCAGGTGTACGACCTGTATCTGGGTGGGGTCTTTATGCTCTGCTGGATCCTCTTCCTCAGCTGCTCCAAGTGACCAACTGACACACACACACACACACACACATATATATATACCCAGCATTTATTTGCATTCTAGAGCCAGAATTCATGCATGGTGTACTAACTTCTAACCATGACTGTGTATTTGCAGTTTTAAATGAACACGTGCTGCTTCATAAAGTATCGTTGCTAATAAAACCTGTACGATGGACAGATGTGTGTTTTGATCGTGAGCACCTGAGCTCTGTGTTTGTGCGTAGATGACGCCGTCCTCTCCTATGGTGGAAATGATCATCTGGATGTTACCCATGCATGGCAGCTCAGGGGGGAGGTACAGCCCAGTCTTCACCTAATAACACACATACACACACACATACACACACATACACTTAGAACTGTGTATAATAAGAACTTTAATAATTATTTCATCTTTAAAGTCACTTTTAACCCTGTTTGATTAGTCAGCATATTCACCTGTCTTAACTATAGAATATGTTTAATTTTTCCTCTGAGTATTGTCAATATTTACACATACTTCTCCACAGTTTTCTTTTTGTTTAAGTTCCATTCAATAGATTCACTTTCTGAATTAAACTAAATATATGACCTAAAAGTGATTGTCAAACAAGCTGCATCTTCTATGTATTTACACAGGCTCCAGGTGGATTTTAAAAAAATGCTTGTGTGTGTGTGTGTTCACCATTTCAGCAGGCATAATGGTGCGTGGAGCTGGTTTTGGAGGGATGGAAGAGGAGTTGGTGGAGGATATGGAGGGGACAGGTACGGAAGAGGAAGCTGTAGTAGTAGGGGCATGTTTTTTCTCACTGTCGGAGCCGTCTGCTTGTGTGTCGTCAGCTGGGGACTCTGCGTCGGCGACAGCCTCTCTGCGAGAAAAAGTATACACTCAACACGTGCCTACTGACATTAGGCGGGCAGTGACTTATGATTTTAAATTAGATATCACACGCAAATCCTGGTTATTAAAACATATGGTGCTTAAAGCGCAACAAAATTTATTCAGGGATGTGTATTTACTAATGACACACACACAGACGCACGCACACATGCACTCACACAGATGCCGGCTTCCTCTTCTTGAGTGCGAGGCCTTCGCTTGCCAGAAAGTCTGCAACGCTGACAAACTGTCCCACCCTGTTGGAGCAGAACAGAGTGACGGGCACTGGACGCTCCTCTGTAAACTCCTGGATAAAAAGATTCAGATTCAGAATTTTATTGTCCCTCAAGGGGAAATTTAGCATGCAGTGGAGAACCAGACATACACACGATACAACATACAAAAGGACAGCCACAACAACAAAACACCAAATGAACAACCATGAATAAGAATTCAGTGAATGAGTGAATAAAATGCATCTGTTTGTCAGGTCATCTGTTGCTTTTAACCCTGGGGCACCTGCATCTTCGCACTGAGGGAAGAATCTTCTGGAACAGTCTATCACTGTTCCCAGATATTTGTAACTCTCCACTTCCTCAACGAATGACTTAAAATTTTGAAAGAGGTAGACAGAGAGAGGAGACACACACTGAAAGCAAGTAGGTACAGCAACAAAGAAAAAGAGGTGCACGAGGAGAGTAAAACGGGTGAAGTAATGCAAGTGAATGGAGTGTGAGGGCAGACCTGGATAGTCAAAACAGCTGAGGCTCCGGTGAGGTAGTAGGAGATGAAGTCACATGCTGTGGATGTCCACGTGGAGCGGCCTCCTGCTGGCCTGATGGAGAGAGAGGGGGAGAGAAAGAGAGAACTGAATTATGTGTGAAATTTTGGTGTGCCTTTACAGATCCTGATTGTTTTTGCATATATGAAACTCTGCCTCTTCCTCAAATACAGTGTGTGTGTGTGTGTGTGTGTGTGTGTGTGTGTGTGGTGTGTGTGTAACCTGATGTCAGTAAGAGTACACTCCAGTGCCAGAGTTCCAATCAAGGAAGTTGGCATCGGTCTCAAGTTGCTAACGTGCAGCTTCACCTTGTTGCCATGGTCGCAGCGGATCACCTGGTAACAGACAGTGTCATTATTATCAATTGAGAGAAGCTACTTTTTAGTGAAAGCTTGATCATGAAATCCAAGATAAAACTATGTAATCCAGTGGTTTTGTGTTTTCAGTGCATCAGAAACAGGTTTTTAGACCTCAGCGATGTTGCTGGATGTGACGTCAGCACAGATCTGTCCTCTCTCCCACACGCCGTTAAAGTGAGCAGCGCAGTACATGTCTGCTTTCCACACTATGTCTTGGAACTCCATGTGTTCACACTCTTCATTCATGCGTTGACATAGGCTGGAAAAGACAGTTGGTGAATATCCACAGGTGACTTTATAGTCCAGCAGTAAGTCTTTACATTTATAAAAACATAAAAAGCCTGTAACCTGCAAATGTTTTAGCATTTGCAGGTTACAGCATTCAAACTTGGAAACTTTCCATGGGAATTTATGGAAATTAATGGGAATGAACAGAAATTAATGAGAACAAACCACTAATAGGGATAAAGTTGGAGAAAATAATATTTTAGCATAATCCTGACTAAAACAACCAGATATCATGCAGTACAGTTGAATATCACATGCACACATAGCACACTCTATACTGCAGGGCTAGTGAGGCCACGCCCCCTACATGCACTTTTTCCTTCATGTGCACAGATGATGTCTAGAGTTCTGGACCTCACTTTGAGTCTAGAGCACATGACTATTGAAGCCACACATTTGAGCCTGCAGACTACATAAAGTGAAACAAGTAATGATGACATCATATGGTAATATATTTAACAGATTTGGTGATGTTCAACTTATAAATATCATATATCGATTACTACAACAATGAATTGCTAAAAATTGTTTGACAATAGTGTTGTTGTTGTTATCAACTCATTGTATCACGTGAGTAACGAGTAGCTTGCCATGTCGTTTCCTATTTTGAATATTTCCAAAATTCCCGAGCGTTAACTTCCCATGGAAATTTACCGGAAAATGTACCCTTTGCAACCCTAGCCAGGGGATATATACATATATACATTTTTATATAACTTAACAGAGGAAACGTATCCTGATGGAGATAGGATCTCATAAAATGTAAAATATTCAAAATATTTTGAAATACTGGTAAATTGTGATTAATGTAGGGAACATCTATCAAACTGACTTCTTTGTCTCAGTGTTTGTGTTATTTAAACGTCTTTTGCTTTTCACATGCTGACCTTTTCAGTATGGGGTAGTAGTGGGTGAACTGGACATAGAAGCTGTTGGGTGAGTTGACGTGGCTCACTTTGACCTTCAGGTCTTTGAGTTTGCCTGAAAGCTTCAGCTGAGGATGGAACTCGAGGGGTGACACCTCTTCCTGTTCCCCGGTGGCGTTTTGTGCTGGTGCATCGCCGCCCTCTGAGGACGAAGGACCGAGGTTGAGCGGCGGATCCCATATGGCGGTGTCGTCGCTGGGGGTGCAGGGAGCCTCGGGTTTCGGCCTGGAGAATTTGGATGAGATTTTACAGCATGGTAAGGGGTGCAGGATAGGTGAAAGTGGGACAGTGAACAATAAAGAAAGAGGTGAAGAGAAAGAGTAAATTGAAAGAATGAAATAAAAAGTCAAGCAGCCTTGATACGTTATTTCCCAATTTGATAAACAGAAAAATCCAAACTGATATGTATTCACTCAAATACGTGATTATTTTTCTCTAGAAATTACCAGTCAGATGTAACTGTTGTTGCTATAGTGACCATGTGGGTTATTTTTCATAGCTGTCCTTAATAAAACTTTTAGGAGTATGAACTCAGTGTGCTGGTACCTTTTTTAACACAAGCTTATCACGGCACTCTTGGTTCTTTCTTAAAATTATTTTTGGCATTTACTGCTTTTATTGGATAGTTTAAAGGTGCAGAGAAACATGTGTGACGCTACCAAACAATTGGAAATCTACTTAAGTCTGGGTCTTTCTAAATGCACTGTAGTCACTTGAATAGCTAAACAGTTAAAGGCACGTGCCGCTTATTAGTAGTGTCCCTGGTTTTATTCGGAAAATGAACCTATGCTGTAAGTCATTCCCCTCTCTCTCTGTTTCCCATCAACCTCTATGCCACCCACTGTTAAATAAAACCCTAAAGACTTTACAACACTTTTGTCCCCAGTCTCTATGCATAAATCCTTTAGAGACTGACCAGGGAAGTGTAGGGACTGACACGCAGCAAATGTCTGACAGTCTGGCCTGACCTGCCAATTTGTTTTCATCATCAACTGCACTTCTAAAAAGACAACACACACAAATCTCACCTCTCTCTGAAACAGGCCAGCTCCTCTTTTACCAGCAGCTCGGCTATGTTGGTGGGCGGCCCGTCCAGGCTGCTGTTAGACAGTTTGACTGGCAGAGGCTGACTTCTGGGGACGATCTCTGGTGGGTGTGCAGGGTAAAGAAAATGACAAAATGCAACAAAGCACACAAGACCCCACAAAAGACTTGAGTGTAATATTTTTTTTTTTAAACGCAATTTGACACGAAAAGTACCTGTAGCCACAATAGTGACCACTTTCTGGTGAGCCAAGCTGATGAACCTCTGAATGCAAGCATCATTCCAGTTCTCTCCTTCCACAGGACAGATGTCAGACAGGCGGCAGTGGATTGCCTAAGGAAATGTGTATTATGTCAACATTTCATTGTAAGCCAAGATGGAGAAAAATACAAAAAAAAATCATTCTTTTAAGCATTTACCCCCAATTTCCACAGCATTTGTTGCAGCTCCGTTCCGACCCATGCAAACCCTCGCCCAATGAAGGGACGTATGTGGTGGAAATGTTCCGATTGATTTGAATGGGGCCAAATTGCTGCGGCACATGCACCGGAGTCGGAACGGAGCTGTGACGGATGCTGTGGGAATTGGGAGTTATGCTGTATTAGGAATAGATCATGTGGTTTTCTTAACTCAAAAATAAATATGAGTTAACAAATCACATGCTGTGCTCTCACCATGGCAGGTTGGGCAAAGAACTCATCCTTGATCTTCCTCAAATCACTGACAGACAGGATCTTCCTTTTGCCAAAGTCTACATACTGGACCTCCACTTTCCTGCCCCCTGGACAACCTACATGCACGCGCGCACAAACACAGACACACACAGAATAAACACCAGGGTTATTTTGGTGGCTTAAATTTCTGGTTAGCTTTGCCAAACCATGATGACAGCAGTAGTCCTCCACAGCTATCTTTTTTTTTTTTTGTCTCAATCTCTGCAACAAATCTAAAGTTGAGATGCACATAATAATACATGTTACTGTTGTATCTTTTGGGAATAAGTACTGTAACCTAAAGGAGTTCTGTATCACGATGAAAATCTTGAAATATAAAAGCTAAAAGGAGCTATATCCAGTTGTAAAGAACAATGTTATTTGAAAAAAATGTTGCTACCCTGTCATTTAGCGTGAAGTAACTTGTGCTTTAACAAGATTATATTGTATACACAACATATACACAACATGGCTCTGAGAATGGATGCACCAGTGTAGTGTAGATAATTCTTTTATAAACTACTACATGCTGTAGTAGTTTATAAAAATCTCTCTATTCCACACACCCAGCTAAGGACATGAGGTGATTGTGCTTTTGAAGCTGTCGCACCTATCACCTAACTTTTTATATTCTCTATTGTAAAGCACTTTTACAATAATTTAATGACTGGATATGTGTTTTTAATGTTGCTGAAAACTGACATCCAACTAACACCCTTACCTACGACCTGAGCTCTGTACCAGAACTCCTCAAAGCAGGCCACGCAGGGCTGTCCCATGACAGGACAGTAGATAGTCAGGCCGTCATCTGTGACTATCGACGCCGTGTTATAACACTCCTGGAGCTTGGATGAGAGCAACAGGTACTCCATGTTGTCAAGCTGGAGAGGGAGAGAAGAGGTGAGGAGGAGGAGGAAGGGGAGGCAGAGAAGGGAGACACTATATAATCTGCCTGATTCCTGCAGCGCACAAGTATTTTTATTGTGATTTTAAATGATATCTACCTGTGTGTGTGTGTGTGTGTGCGTGCGTGCGTGCATGCGTGTACCAGCTGGATGTAGAAGTCAGCAGGGTTGTTGATGTGTGACACCATAACATTGAGCTCTGTGTTGATCTCGGGTAAGTTAGGAGGATAATACAGCAGAGTCCTACTGTCCAACGCCACTGGAGAGTAAAACCTTTAAGATTAGAAATGTGAGAAAAAGTACAGTTAAGTTACTTCAGTGGTAGTACTTAAGTAGATTCAGTTTATTTGATTCAATTACATCAGAGAAAAAGTAGTTGCGCTTATAAGAACTTTGTGGTACTGCGTGTGTACCTGGCCATTTCGATGAAGACGAGGTACTCTCTGACAGAGATGGACACGTCGCTGGATTGATTCATGGGAGGCTTCTTCAGGTCCACTAACAGAGAGTCTCTGTCCTGACCCAGCAGACGCATTCCCACTGCTGTAGAGCCGACCACGCTCTGGAATTCAATCTGTGCCTGTTTGCTCCAGCCCTTTGCCTGGAAACAAACAAACAAACAAACACACAAACACACACACACACACACACACACAGTAAACATATTCTGCAGCTACTAAAATTACTATTGCTGCTGTTTTTCGCAGTAAAATGAAACAATAAATACGTAACATTTAGAGTCTCAATTTGTTGCACCTGGACTTAAGACTTTAGATTGTGGAAAACATTTTCCTGTCATTCAAAATGCTTCCTTTTTCCTTCATTTACTTATAAAGAAATGGAAAACAACACTAGAGTGAGTCCAACTGCCCTTAATTCAGCCCTCATGGAAACACAATGACCTGGATGACCTCTAATCTTAAACACACATTTGACAAGCCCATGACCCACAAAAAAAAAAATATTTTTTTTCTTTATTATTGTGATTTATTCATACTCAAGTATCATCAATATTTCGTCATTATTCATTTTAAGTTTTATTTTACTCATTTTTAAAAAATTCATTTCTTTAACTATTTTCTGCTTGTGTGCTGCTCAGCTGTCTGCATGTTGTTCTGTTTGTTTAAACTCAAAAAAAAATGTGGAATGAGATGTGGAACCAAAGTATATCAACTCAAATAAATTTATTTAAGCAGGAAAGAAAAAGTGACACGTGTGAGGAACCATGGTGATTAGGTGAATTGTGGCGACAGCTTAAACAAGGTGAAATGCAAAGTCACAAAGGTGTGGCATAACTGGTGTTTGAATAGATTTAAAGGAGACATGTAGTGGTGAAAAACAAGACTTCAGACTTCATAGCAGCTGAATGAACCTGTACTGTAGATCTCTGAAATGTTATGGTATTTTAAACTTAAAGGCTACCAAACTGTATGTTGTCTTTCTGTCTTGCGCTCCTAGAGGGGAAACATTTTATTATCCAAGTCAAAGTCACACAGCATGTAAACCTCCACTGTCCTACCGGGTCATATGGGATGAGGTCTTTGAGGCAACATCGGATGGCCTGAGGGGCGACTCGACCCAGCTCTGAAATCAGCGCGTTGTTCAGCTTCTTCAGGTGGTTGTTCAAGGCCTTCAGTGAAGACTGGTTGTCCCCCTCCTCACTGGAAATCATGTCAGTCCAAGGAGAAAGACAGGGGTGGATGTGAATAACTACATTTCATTGGTGTTCCGACGGTGCTAAAATAACTAAGAAAATGCTTCGTAATCAAGACATCGATGACGGGCCCCTTAAGCTGTGCATGCAATTTCAATGATTAAACCAGCATTGATGGCAAAGCTGGTTAAAAAAAAACTTTAAACAGAAGTCACATTGAAGAAAATGTGCTGATGCGCTTAATGTGATTCAACATGACTGCGTATGGAGAGTACGAGAAACCACCATCTGCTGCTGGATGACAAGCTCATGAATATCAGTGTTTACTCTATAACACACACACACAAACACAAAGCAGTGCTCAGAGGGCTGCCATTCATTTTAAAGTGAGGCAGAGTGAAGCAGCGGTGAGGCCCATATGTTCCAACTTATTCATAAAATAATACTTTTTTTTTTTGTTTGCACCCGTATACCCTAAAATCAACCATTGGTCGGGCCCTACTTGATAGTTCACAGATTTGTTTCTATGGCTTCTTAATGTTCCAGAAAAATATGACTGTGTACCTAACATGTCGCCTAAAAATGTCCTCTGTGCCTGCCTGAGTGCAGCGTCGTTTTATGTGTGTGTGTGTGTGTGTGTATGTGGTGGTGGTGGTGGGGGGCGCGCTTCCTGTTCGCGTACCTCTGAACGGTGATGCTTTTGGTAAAGCCGTAATCCAGGAAGTAGACGTGGACGCTGGCCAGCTCAGTGACCGGACAGGTTTTCACGGGCTCCTTGTAGTCGGTCTGGAAGATCTCAACCACGCTGGCCCGGCACCAGTCTCTGTCCATAGACTTTACAAAGACTATGGAGCCTGGAAAAGAGCAGAGAAGACAAATGAACCAAATCATTTTTTTATGTCTGAAAGCCAGCAGCTGTCGACGATTTTATTATTTATCAGTTGCAGCACTAATGCAACAGCTAATTATCTGTTGTTCACTTACAATAACTCACATTTTCATTACTTTATCCTAATACTTCTAAGTCTGTATACTACACCAACTCTTTGGAAGGCATATGTTTAAAAAAAATAAATAAATAATTCCTTTCATTTTTAGGACACACACCGGTCTCGACTGTGTCACCAGGGCGGAAACAAGAGCTGTCTCTGCTGCAGAGGTCGTAAATCTTCCTTGAGAGGAGCTCGTATTCTTTCCTCTCGGCCACGTAGCGGACGTAGAAGTGGCTGGGGTTCACCACGTGCGTCACCACCACCCACCGGGAGACTGGGAGAGGGGAAGATAATAGCCATCATCGTCAAAAAAGTCACATTAGTCAAGTTGTTTTTTTGGATATGATCATGATGTAACTATACTAGGATATCCTCTATACCGTTACTCTTATTGCCAAACATGAGATTTTTCGTTTTTCTGTTGCTTCTCCGTTTGTCGTTAGCCAGCTCGGGTCCGGTGGGAGGGAGCGCTGCAAATGCATACGAAGGGTTAAATTAAAAAAAACAAAAAAACACACACACTCTAATCGAAGTTAATATAGTGATTGAAGCTGATGTTACCGTGCTCTTCTGCCTCGTTTAAAAACTCCTCGATGATGACGTCCGGGGTACTGAGGTCGGAGGCGGAGCTGTGACGGAACAGGTTGAGCCTATGACGGGGTTTCGGGGTCAGGGAGTGCTCTCGTGACGACGCAGGCGGGCTCCTGGTTAGCGGGCGCTGCTGGTGCTGATTTATCGGGGTGGGGGGTCTGTTGTGACCCAGTGGGGTGCAGCCGATGTTTCTGCCATCCCTTTGTTGCCAGCGGGAGTTTTTGTTAGGGGTATCCGGCCGGCGCTCTCTGGGTGGACATTCAGGTATTATTAAAAACAGGTATAATCGCTACTGATCGATAATGATAGTTGCACCTAAACCTCAACCACCTAAATGGACAAATTTGTACAAATAAAGTTCATTAGCTGCACAAAAAATGTATTTTATATCCAATTTTACAGCTTCCAAATGTAAAAGTAGGTCAAATTTGACCCTGAAGAGTATGTAAGGGTTAAAAAAATGGTTATCAATCAATGGTTTATAATTATTGACAGATGATAAAAACTCCTCCACAAACCCAAATCCATTCAAATGATGTATTTGATTATATTTTAAGGACTCACTGTCTTGGGGTGCCGACTTCCTTCTTCAGAGACAAAGTCAGACTCTGGTTGAGACCCTCTGACTGGAAAACAAAGCTGGAAACAACATTCACACACACACACACACACACACACACACACACACACACACACACACACACACACACACACACACACACACACACAAATTCAATCAAAACCTGTTACTGTACTGTATAAATATACTGCACCTATTTTACCCTGGGTGGTGTTGTACAGATAAGTTACACACATACAGCACAGTCGATACAGTGCTGTGGTGGTGAAATGACACTTCAGAACAAAACTTCAAATGACCAACCTCATTCCTGAGCCCAGAGTAATACAGTCCATATCAAAGGACTGTTTATCCACCGGAGTCTGCAGAGTCTCCAGAACCTAAGTCGCACGCGCGCACACGCACACGCACACGCACACACACACACACACAGCATAACTCAGCTGCTAATATATCTCACTGACAAGGGCAGAGTTTACCAGTATGTGCTTGTTGTTTAATATGATCTGACATATCTGTTGTATTAAGAGTCGTAACACTACACACCTTATCCAGGGTACAGTACTTCTCCAGGAAGGGGACGCGGCACACTTCCCTGCCCATCTGCACAGCGATCTCCAAGGCCTTGATCCTCTCCTGGACTCGGGACACCTCCGACTGGCTGGCGGCAAATTTTTCCTCTAATTTTGCCAACTGATTCAACTGCACGTCTTTCCTATTGACAGAGGAGTCGCAGGTTGTGAGGCTTGACATACTTTCTTCAGATCACTTGAGAGCAGCAGCAGACGGTTTTTGTTTTTCGTTGCTCTCTTTGACAGAAAGCTTGGCCTGAGTCAGTGGGCCTGTAAAAGCCATTAATACAATGTATATTAAATTATACAAATGACCTCAACTTAAATTTCAAACACATGGTGGCAATTTAAAATTCATAATGAATGATAAAGGAGCTGTAACTCCCTGGATCTCTAAAAAATGTACAGAAATGGGAGCGAGGTTCAAGATGGAAAGTGGTTCTTTCAGCAAATGTTATCCCTCCCAAAAGTGGCTTCTTCCTAACTTGCTGTGAAGGAAATTTCCCCTGTGGAGATTGAGGGTGGCTTAAACAGCATTGAAGTTATATCAACGCCTTTTTGTGTGAAAATCATGCTAGGTTAGTCTGATTCCTGTCTACATAACAGAGTTTCAGTACCTGATGAACACAGTAAACTCTTTAAATTCCTGCTGTGGGAGGAAACAACAATAGTCCCTTTAAACCTGGGATTTATGAATGAAGTCTGACCGGACTCCTTCATTCTTGGAAAATGACTTAACCTTGCATGCAAAATGGCAGCCTGTTCAGCCCATGTGGCGAGCAGAGTGAGAGTTCAAAAATATAACCGACAAAATATTCATGCAGATGTGTTTTAAGCACTGAGATTTCTCCAGCTGCAAAGTGGACCGGGAGCAGCTGCTGTGGACGCAATACACTCGCGTCGAAGTAGAAAAGAAGAAGGGCCTAATGGTGAAAAGAAGATGAACATCCCCTGTGGTTGGCTCTTATAGTACAGTATTTCAATCTGAGTTATCCCTGCAGGATTATGAGAGACTATGGTGACATTTTTAAGTCAAATATATCATTTTAGTGTCACTCAGAGCAAAATGAAGTTGCTGTATCTATAAAACATAAAACAGTTGTACTCAAAACAAATTTGTGCTTTAGTGCAGTACATTTTTAGCTCAATATGAAAATGTGGTGGCACAAATTAGATAATGGTGGGCTGCCAGAGTCTGTATAGTTAATGGGAACACTTTGACAACCCTACTAACATCCCTTAACTTTAGACAAAAAAAAACATTTGTATTTCTGCCTTTCATTTTTAAGAGAATTTATCATTCCTCTTTAGTATTTTTTTTAAAAAGATTTACAGGTGATGTCATACCACTTCTGGACAGCGTGCGTAGCCTTGTCTGCAACCTGCTTGATCTCCGTCACCAGTCTGGCTCGCTCCCTTTTCACCTGCTCCACATGGCCCTTCGCCAGAGTCTGCACGTGAAAACACAATCCATTTATTTCTTCTCGTCTGACCCGTAAACCCCATGATCTCATTTTTAAAAAGGAAATGGACTACGTCTACGGTCACGTTCTGGATCCGGCGCCAAGTTCGTTCACCTCGTGTATGTACTCCAGCTGGGCGAGGTTTTCTGTGGCCTGGACCAACACTTCATCCGCCACCTTGTCAATCTTCACAGTGTCAGCCACCTGAAGAAAACATTATGAGAAATTCAAGTTTAAATTACTCTCGTCCATAGACGCTGTTATCCGTTTCATTCAGACACATCATTTAACCTCTTCCACCCTTTCTATGACTGACCCGTTTCTTGTCTTTTCAGGTCAGAACATTAGAGGAGGACAGCAGGTCAACAGCAAATTGTTCATATCACCAGAAAACTGGGAACCGGAAGATGAATTTGACATGCAACTCAGATTTTAAATGTATATAATGGATAAGCTAAGTTGTTGCAACAATTTTTAAACTGATACTCTCTGTTACACAAATCTAGTCCAACATTTACTTGAGAATTTATAGAAATGGTCTAAACATCCCTCCACATTCAAGACACCAACAATTCATTTTTAAGCCACTGTAAGGCTCAGAAATCTTCTTATTGTCAAGTATACTGAAAGTTCTTGAGCTTGTTTTAAAAAAAATGGTCTCATCCTTAATACACTGAATTCATTAATACACTGAATTCACAGCTTTACAGCCATGATGACACCAACCAGTTTATTCAATTCCAAGACTGTTTTGGGACCCCAGTACCAGAAATGTTCAAAAATATCATTTCTAAGATAACACATTTATACACCAGTTTTGCCTAAAACTGCATGTGATTATTATAACACAACTGTAAAGGAGAGACTTGCAGGTACCTTTATAACCTTTATTTATTTATTTATTTTTTTAAACATTTTTATTCAAGAAAGGTAGTGCAGTACAGGAAGTCACTTTAAGTAAAATGTCATGAATCATACTTTTTAACTTTTGTTGATCAAATCCCACCCACCTACTGAACTACTGTCATGCCTTGATAGTTTGTTGAGGCAGGGAAAAAACTTTGACCTCAAGATATCTGAATTAATTGATTTATTTTCATAATAATTTATTATTATTTTTAATTATGTGTTTTTTTATTATGTAATTACTACTTTTTTAATTAAAGTATTCTGTAATGCATAAAAGACCAATAAATATTCAACTATTTGATGACATAACTTTGAAGTCTAGGATATTATAAAGCACATTTTAATACTTTCTGTGATTTTAGTTCTTCAACAGTGTCTGGTTTAAGAGTTTATTTTTCTGTTACTGAATGTGTGTTACTTAATATTGTAAAAAAAAAAA
>JANJYP010102893.1:0-11109 GCA_024605115.1 Rastrelliger brachysoma | reverse complement strand
AGTAACCACACATTTCCATTGTAGACAGACTTTGTACTGATAGGAAAACGTTTGATGTAAAGCCAGTGCACTCTGTCTTATATAGTACCATAGCTGCTGTTGTAGCCTACTTCAGCAATGTAGTTGTACAAAAAAGAAGCTTAATAGGTGCAGGATACTTGACATTTGTAATGGAATAAAAAAAGTTAAACTGTATGCCTGAAGGCTAAAAGACAAATCTTACCATAAATTTATACAGTCCACATGTCACAAGAGAAGCTGTCCCTCAATAACTGATACCCCAGCATATTGTAGTTACCTCACTTATTTTATTAAGTAGGTGAACAACACTTTCAAAGCTTTAAAAAAAAAAAAAAAAGATATTTGACACGAGCTTATCAATTTTAACTGAAGACGTGTCTGTTTCGCTTCATATGGCTTGTAGGTGAAAAGTTGTCCAAGCAGCAGCTGCAGCACAGCAACATCATCAAGAAACTGCGTGTGAAGGAGAAGGAGAGCGACGCAAAGATCAACAAACAACAGAAGAAAGCCAAGGAGCAGGAGGAGGAGCTCAGACATTTGCAGCAGGTCAGGACTTAGCACAAAACATCCGGTTAAACGTGTTTACTTTTAAAGTTGGAAGACGAATGCAGAAGCGGCCGTGTTCTGCATCAGTTAATGCCCTCGCAAATTGACACCCAAATACACACGTCATGTTATTACTGCCGTTGTTGGATATCTTAAGGATTATGATTGACTTTTGGATGTAACCCTATGACGGCTGGAATAAGCTGAGTCATGGTGAATAATAATAATAATGATAGTGTAAAAAAATACTTCTATTACTACATCTGCACATGTATTAATATTATTTACAGTCATTTAAATCAGTGTTAAACATCTAAGAAGATTCACACCATGCAATTTTTAAGACTGCCTTTCTATCTGTGTGTGTGGTTTTTTTTTTTTTTTATGTATATATATATATATATATATATATATATATATATGTCTAGGTTCTGGATGGGAAGGAGGAGGTGGAGAAGCAGCACAGGGAGAACATCAAGAAGCTGAACGGTGTAGTGGAGCGGCAGGAGAGGGAGCTGAGCAGGCTGCAGACAGACTGCGAGGAGCTGCAGGAGAAGAACAGGAGTCTCCAGGCTGCTTTGGACAACTCTTACAAGTAAACACTGTCACACCCTGATATTGATACTGAATACCATATAAGGACCCAAATCTCTTACTGTAAATCTTACTACATAGACAAACGATTCTGTTTGTGTAATCTGCTTCACATTTCATGCAATCATTTTCCTAGTTTTCCTGTTTATTGGGTTTGAAATGAAACGATTTAATATGAGGTTGAAATGTTGTCTGTCATGTTTAGTTTGGGTGAACAGTGCAGGAGCTTAGGAGCTTTTTTTTACACATAATTAACAAAATTTAAACAGCGTCATAATCTTAAATAGACGGTGTTACTTCTTGCCACTGTTTGCTTATAAAACTAATTTAGCCAAAGCATGTTTAAAATCCATTACAGTGTCACATTTCGCAAATATTGAAGGACTAGAGCAAGCAGACAGGCATGTAAATACTGTCAAACCCTTGCAGTATTTTTTTCATTTCAAATCTAGTGTGATGGAATACACAGCCAAAACAACAAACCGGTAATTCACAGTCGCTTGTGCGCTGTGCTGTAATTTGATGCATGATGGCGAATGGTGGTTTTGACATCTCTGTTGTTAGGGAGCTGGCAGAACTTCACAAGGCGAATGCCAGCAGAGCCAGTGAGGTCGAAGAAGCAGCTCTGAGCAGGGAAACACAAGCCAAGGAGCAGCTAAGCCTGGCTCTTGAGAAAGCCCAGGAGGAGGGCAGGATTCAGCAGGAAGCACTGGCCAACCAGGTAAAGCTGACTCATCTTGTAGACACACAAATCATAGAACGGTGTGTATGCTACGTTTTTATATTAAGCATTAAAAGTTCATCCTTCTTTGACAGACGGAGAGAGAAAGCCTGTGACTGACAAAGCTATGTAATTTTCTGCTTGTTTCACAGCGGTTCCATTCTAAAGCACAAATAAACACCCACCAAACAGTCTACATATGATTTACTGTGTAGACGGATGCTAATTTTCCTCCTCTGCTTTTCTCATTTTCTCGCCGGGGAAACGGAGTGACTCATATAGGCACACATTTTCTGAAAAAATATACCTACTCATATGAAACCACAGAAAATAAACAATCTAAGAGTCCAATGCGATTGATCCACTTGTTCATTCATTTAAGGACTTTTCTCTGAGCTATATATTTGAGGGGCATTGCACTAGTTGTGTATATTAATGTAATATGCAGGATCTGGTGCACACTTGATGACGCTCAATCTTTAAATGTGGATCAGTGGAGTCGCTATTATTTGCAACTGATTTTGGCTGTAGAGCAGGTAGTACTGTGGTCTACGTTCATAGTGACTCAGAAATGCATAGTTGACAATGTGTAATTCATCTGTTCAGCAGCTCTAATTGACAATATCACCATACAGTATGTGTGATACAACCAAGGCTGAGAGATGTACTGAATATTTATAGCAGATTCTTGACATGACATTTCATTACTGGCCACTTTATGAAGAACATTCATTCATCAGCTTTTTCTGATGCGTACAGGTGGCTGACCTGAGACTGGCCCTGCAAAGAGCTGAGCAACAGCAGGCGAGGAAAGAAGATTATTTGAGGGAGGAGATCAGTGAGCTGCAGCAGGTAACATAAATATATGTCCTACCAAGGAAGCTTCTTGACAAGTTAAAAAAAATGTTGTCAGGAACAGGATCTGTTTTATGCACACCATCTTTTTTTGCCATCTTCCACAGAGGCTCCAGGAAGCAGAGACTAGGAACCAGGAGCTCAGTCAGAGTGTTACCTCGGCAACACGGCCCCTGCTGCGGCAAATTGAGAACTTACAGGCCTCACTGGGTGGACAAACGGCATCTTGGGAAAAACTGGAGAAGAACATTTCTGATAGGCTAGGTAAGAGGCAGGGGTCATACTGAATAGGTAAAAAAAATACATACAAAATATGAGGGGGAAAAAAACCTTTTTTAAATTTACTTTTCCTTCTATCCTTTTCTTTTTTTCAACAGTGGATGCCCAGGCACAGCTGGCTGTCGCCGTGGAGAAGGAACGTTCAGCAACAGAAGAACTGCTTTCCATCAAGTCCCAGCTGGCTTCTCTGGAGTCCCAGAATTCTCTGCTCCGCCAGGAGAAGGCTCGAATCCTGGCACAGATGGAGGCTGAGAAGAACAAAAGAGAGAAACTGGAAGATGAAAGCAGCAGGTAACAAACAATTCAAAACTTTGACCGTGTACATTCATCCATCAACCATCATGTAATAAAGATAAATACATTGCTTTTGTTTATATGTATATATGTTGAGTTGAATGAATGGGGCTATGAGGCATGTGTGTGTAAGTTATGGTTTTAAAAATACTGAAGGAGTTCCATCTGTAACCAAGATAATTTTTCATAAGATTTCATTGTTAGGGACTTATTTGCTTTTACAGGGATTGTGTACAGTGTATAGAATATTGATTAGAATCCATAACTTGTTAGTGACAGCTTCAAAGGACACTCCCTCAACTCTGTCAGGGAAACTTTAAGTAGCACATCCCTCTGGCTGGGGATTAAACTCAGATTGGTGTGGTAAGATCTGTATTCACCAAACTGAACAAGGAAATGTGTTGCAACACAGAATGGAGAAACTTAAGTACTGTGTAGCAGACTGCAGACAGGAGGAGTTGTCTACTTGCGTTTCTTCCTAACAGTAGTATTGTCTCCCCAGACAGCATGCAACATTAACTTAGGTGTAATTTTGTGCTGATAGAGCCTAAGAATAAAAATCAGCCCATTCAATACAGCAGCCTACACAAATATGAGTATAACAGGTAGATTTGCTAATAGAATGACGAGATACAGTCAGTTTAGTTTAATTTAACCTTCACATGTCTTGTAATGCTAATGCTTCCCCTATTGTAAAACAAGCCCATGTGTGAGGCACATTGTGAAACAGAGGACCTGTGGGAAGGCAGAGAATGGGAGGTGGGGGTGCCCCAAGGGAAGCAATCATGTGTGAGCACATGGTCTTTGAGCCATGCGGTTGTCTTTTGTGAGAGTGCTGATAGCTGTCAGCGGGCCAGTGGCGCAATGGATAACGCGTCTGACTACGGATCAGAAGATTCTAGGTTCGACTCCTGGCTGGCTCGAAACTTTTTAAACTCTTATCACATCACATTTAGACTAACTGGAAGCATCCAGCACAGTACGGCTTGCCTGAGGTGTGTAGAGCTGGTTAAACATGCTCAGTGCATTATATAAATAAGGAAAAAAAATATGTTTAAAGATATGTCACAAACCCCCACTTGACAGCAAAGAGCCTACACTACATTACCTTAGTAATGTAATGTTACATTACTAAGGTAATGTAGTGTAAAATTCATGAGTGCTTGAATAGCCATGCAGCGCCTCCATCGAAAGAAAGGCTCATAGAGGATTGCTGGTATGTTTACACTGTTTTGCTTTTATTTGATCACAAGTGACCCAGAGACGTTTTCTACTCTGGTTGACCAATTTTACTGACATCTGCTTAATTCTCAATGTATAGGGAGCATGTTGAACTGGAGAATCTCCGAGGAGAACACAGTCGAATGCTGGAAGATGCAAAGAAAGAAAAGGTACTGTAAATCTCTGTCCTCTTGTTGTTGCTGTCCTCTGTAAAACAACTTCCTCATGCATGTCCCTTTTTTTTTTTTTTTTTTTTCTCTATCTTCTACCAGCTGCTGCTTGCCAATCAGCTGGAGATGGAGAAGATGAAGGTGGAGCAAGAGAAGAAAAAATGCTACTTGGCACAAGAGGCACTCAAAGAAAGGGTGAATTTTAGAAAATATTTATATTTAGTCTGATTTGTGTATTAATTTATCATATTTAATTCGGTTCTCTAATGGTTTTTTTTTTTCATTTTTCTACCTAAGGAGCGGAAGGCCATGACCCACTCTGTAGGAGAGCCTCCAGCTTCTTCCACACCTTCACTGTCACGCTCCAGCTCCATCAGCGGGGCAGACAACGCTGGTCTGCACACGTCTATTCTTTCCCAGGTACACACACTGCTTTACTCGTACAGCTGATTATTATGAATATATGCAGTATAGTAAAACTTGGCATTAAGATTGGATGTGTGTAGAGTGACTGGTTACTGATACTATGTCTCCTTTCCACAGGATGACACCTTAGAACACTCGCTGGGCAGTATGACCATGTCCATGTCGATGAGCGGGACCAACTTGTACGAGGCCGCCAGGTTGTCTGGAGGCTCCAGCATCATAGAGAACCTCCAGTCTCAACTCAAGCTGAGAGAAGGGGAGATAGCACAACTGCAGGTAGAAATGAACAAACCAAAATCCAGCTTTAAGATTTTATTGTTTATTAACAGTTTTATATTAAATGTGTATGTACCCAATTTTTACTATGCACTTTTGTTTTCTTCTGTTGTCAGCTTGAGATCTCTAGTCTGGAGAGGAGTCGTTCTGTGATGGCAGAAGAACTGGTTCGACTCACCAATCAAAATGATGAGATGGAGGAGAAGGTGAAGGACATCCCTAAGTTGAAAGTTCAGCTCAAGGTGAGGAGCGTTATAAGGAAATATTGCTATAGCACATGATTTATACATGGTTAGGGCTGCCTGAACTTTCCTTTTGAGAGGTATTTGCAGGACTTTGAATTTGTGTGTCTTTGCGTTTCAGGATCTGGAGCAGAGGCACAACACCATCCTGCAGATGTACGGAGAGAAGGCTGAAGAGGCAGAGGAGCTGAGACTTGACCTTGAAGATGTTAAAAACATGTACAAAACCCAGATTGATGAACTGCTGCAGAACCAGAAATAAAGTAGCATATATTTGTTTTCTTCTGGGAGATACAAAAAGAAACCAGTTGACCACCTTAGCCACAAATGCATACACTACAAAAGATTGGGCAGAGAAGTTAAGTTTCATCACTGTTGAAAGAAAATACATTTATCTTTATATATTATTTTTAATGATTATGTACTCTATTTAAGTGGGAATGTTGGGGTTATGCATAATCTACAATGCATATTATTACAGAATCTGTATGAAGGATAGCTGCAGTCTAATTCAGGTGTTCCATTTGAAATCTTTGGGACTTAATAGAAACTTTAGACATCATTTCCCATGATTGAACCTTTGACATGGTATTGTAGACAGTTTTTTAACTGTAGGAGGTGGTGAAGGTTTTTGCACTATACAAATTCATCCTTTAGTACATAATCAGAATACTTTAAGAAATATATAAAAATGTACAGAGAAAATTTTGTTTTGTTCCTAACTCCTTACAGATCACAAAATGTGGCGTAGACTTGAGAGTATTCTGTGATTGAAATCCTGAAGATTGGATTTTAAACTGCATAAATGTGTAAATGAATAAACAACTATTTGAGTGGTGGAAAATACTTGTCATGCTTAATTTTTTAAACTATGTATTATTACCTTTGAGAAACTGAATTATATTGGATTCACCCAAAATACTACTTTTTAGAAATGCTACACAGTACTCTTTAAAAAAAACCCCAAAACACCACGTTTGAAGTCTCAGTGAAATATTTAATAAACCAAACTTTTTTATTTTTCCTTACAGATAAAGTCTAACCAACTACTAATATTGGGATTTCTTTAAGTGATGCATGAAATACAATTTAGGGAGTCCAGATGCATCCATGGTCCAGATGGATTGAAAGGATGGAGCACTGCGCCACCCTGTGGCCTTCTGTATATATTACATGCCGGTATAAGATTTCCGGTGTTATGGCGACCACCGGCAACATCATCGCTTCAGTCTGGACACTAGCAGGCTCTGTATCCAGGTAAACTGCCTCCCCCTTAAACTCACACCAACCTTATTTAGCCGACAACTGAAAGCGAGTTTAATGTCTGCTGTAGGTTTCTGCACCACGAAAACTAAAAGTATTTTTTCCTTGTCCAGTTCCTTTTCTGCCACAGTGGTGCAGTTTTAATGAGCGTTAAGGGTCTTTGTCAATATAACTAACGCTACGTGTTAGCCACCACATTAAACATTTAAGAGGAGTCTCCATGAAGTAACGTAGAAAGTATTTTTCATATTTTACCCCCTGGTCAGGAAAATAGTAAGTAATGCGTTATTACATTCAAGTGTCCTCCTGCTTAATATTTATCTCTCAGGTCTGCACATGTCTAACGCTATCTTCAAGCAGCTGATGACTGACGCTAGCTAAAAGTTTGATAACATTTAATGCTGCATTTGGCTTCAGCTACAATTTGCTACAGTTTGTCTCTTTTCCTAGTGACCATGTGAGTGAGTGAAAAAAAGAAAGAGAATTTTGGGGGATTTCTTGGTTCGTGCTTGTGGAAAAAGCAAAGCAAAAAAGAGAAATAACAAAGAAATAGAGTTAGCGTTAAACCTTCAAATAATTAGCCATGACTTAAAACAAAAAAATGCTAAACGCTATGTTACTCCCAATGTGTTTAATATACGAAGTCGTAGTTTTGATACAGCACTGTTGTTTTAATTTCCTTGATTTTAATTCACTGACAATATTTAATTAATGATGACTGATTCAGGTCCAGCTAACTTTACATTATATTAGCCCTCACAGGCTGGTTTACTCAATACTTTCTTTAACCCAGTTGTGTATTTATGAACCATGTTATACAGCACAGTGTAGTAACAGCAGAGGCAGAAATTAGGCTCACATTCATTCACACATAACTTTGAGAGAGATTAAGGTTTAAATGATTGTGCTCTAAGCATCTAACCAGATATTATGGATCATGGAAATATGACAAATCTGTAACTGCTGGTTTGGCCACTTGGAGCTGCTCAGGTCACATCACTGTAAGCCAGTAGTTTTTTTTTTTTTTGTTTTGTTTTTTTTATGTGGACCTAAGTCAGTCCCAGTTATTATTTCCTAGACAACAGACGGAAAAAGGTTACTAATGCTTCCTGCAACAGGACCTTGCCTTTTGTGGAACGTGTAGCTGCCTGGAGTGAAGTTCCCACACACTTGCTTGTGCCCACATGCTTGTATACTGTGGTGTGGCTTTTAACCAAGATTACAGAGTACAAGTCTGAGTCTGTGTCTCTGTCTGTCTTTTTTTTTTCTCCCACAGAGTCTTGTGAAGAGAGACTGCTATCTCACATGTCTGTGTAATTCTGACTATGCTGCTCTTGTTGGCACTGGGCATAGTTTTTTCTTCCACTGTGGTCACCACTAAGGGGTCTGAGAAAACCAGCCATAAACCACCAGCACCGCTGCTCAACTACAGCAGGATCTCCCTCCCGCCAGAGCACGTACCCTATTTCCTCTACAACAACAAGAGGGTCGCCAAGCAATGCCGCCTGGACCCACTCTGCCCTTTTAAAGTAAGATATGCACTCTGTAAACTATTCAGTGTGCAAAATTTTTTTTTTCATTGAGCAAATGTACCTGTTTTGACTTTGTGTGGAGAAAAACACATGACAAAGCCTTTTGTTTATTATGTGTCTTATTATGAATTAGTTGGATAGTCTTTACTTCTGGGTGGGGGTGGTGGCTTTTTGATTTGTTAGAACTGGCAGTACTTACTCAAATAGAGGTTGCACTATTTTGCAGTTTTGAACATAAAAATGATAAAATTGACTGAATGACTATATGTGTACGTTTATAATATCAGCATGCATTTGCTCTGGCCCTTGTGTAACTTCATGTTTGAAAAGGCACTGGATTTTTTATTGTTGAAAAGTAGGGTTTATTTTAGAGTACCGTAATTACAATCAGACACGCTGTAAAGAAAAGTGTTCACGTGTTAAAATCTTTACAATTAACTCAAATGAATAATGTTCACTATTTTTTTTTTAAATTTTCTATCATAATTAGCTAGCTTGCTCAGTGGCTCAGCAAAGATTCTGTCTATTAGGACTCATGAAAATGATTGTATCCTTAAATCAATCAAATCCAAATAGTCAAACAAAGCTCCCTACAGTTTTAATTTTCACTGCATAATATGGTTTTGTTCCTTAATTTAATTGAATTTAATCATCAGATTTTTCTCACATACACCTACACACATGCTTGTATTTATTCACACTTGTTTTTATACAGGATGCGTTGGGGGATTTGTCTGCCTGTTGGGGTTATGAGAAGAAGTGTGATCCCGAGAAGCGTTTCAGCTATCCAGTCTGTACCAAAGCTGACTCTGGATGGTACTGCTTCCCAAATCACACATTTTATGTTCTTAGTTTATCCTCCCCAATAATAATATAATGATTAATGTTGTGTATAATGTTTTCATAAATTACCTCTTCATTCATTCATTCATTCTGCTATTTATGATGTGTCAGTATCAGAAATAATTGTAGCCTTTTATTCCTAGGAGCTTGACTTATTAAACCACAGTTCAAAGTAAAAGTATGCTCATTCACAGCATGCATCATTAATGGGCCATTATGGTTTTGGCTTTGCTGATCTGAAACAAGTTTCTGCTGTGTTAGGGCTCGTTCACTGGATGCAGCCCAGGAACTTTTCTGGAAGCAGGCTGACTTTGGCTACGTCAAGGAACGCCTCACTGAGCTCAAAACACTCTGCAAGGCCACCAAGCCTGTAAGTCCGCTCATTTCCTTAGTTCCCATGAGCCTACTGAGTCAACAGGAAGAAACAACAGGTACAAGCAGAGGCAGTGTTAAACAAAAGCATCCACAGACAATAGGCTAGTACAGTATTTGCAGTTCAAAAGCAGTAATTTGGAGAGAGCGTAGTGCAGAAGTATAGAACATTCTCACAATCTTTAAGATCCACAATTCTTTATTGTTACTTGTACCAAATATTTCTAAAATATTTCCAGGGGGACTCATCGCTAAAATGTAGTAGCCACACACAATACTGTAAGGTAACTAACCTTTACATGGATTTACGGAAACCCCGCAGAGGTCATGAGAGGTCAGTATATTTAAAAGCAATATGTCAATAAAGGAAGCATCACACCACCACTGATGAGTGTTTTGAAACTCGCCCATGATTATTCTGCAGATACAAGGAAGACTTTTTCCAGAGTGGTGAGATTGGTGGTCGTTGCAGACTCAACAAGCAAGCGCTCGCTGCCGAGGGAGAGCACAAGAGCCCCTTGCAGTCTTGGTGAGGACACACACATAGTCACTGATCGAGAGGCCTAAAGAATGTTCCCTGACCGGGAATCGAACCCGGGCCGCGGCGGTGAGAGCGCCGAATCCTAACCACTAGACCACCAGGGACTTATAGTTGTTATGTAGGGCGCATAGTTTTCAAATGTATGATATGCATCCATCGGTTACCCATGTGTAATGTATCACTCCTAATGGGACTGATTTGGAGCTTCTTCTGTTCAGGCACTATTTGATACATGATGTACACTTAAAAATCTGTGTGAGTGGTGTTGAAAATGGCAGCTTTTCCTTGCATAAGTAGCCTATATGAAATGATATTTATGTTTTTAGAAGAGAAGTCACTTTTGATAGTCTTTTTGGTTAGTAAAAGGGCTCCAAAACATGTTCCCTGACCGGGAATCGAACCCGGGCCGCGGCGGTGAGAGCGCCGAATCCTAACCACTAGACCACCAGGGAGTTGCCTTAGGCTGCTAAAGAAGTTTTGCCATGTTTGGTATTTGTGACAACTGGTAGGATGGGACTTCATGGATGTAGTAATTCAGATCAACACTAGGAGGTGCTTTTCTCCCACACTGATGAACTCTTCTGTGTGCTGTGTTGCCAGAATATTGCTGAACAGGCATCTGTTGGTATTAATGTCCTGCACAGCTTAGGGACCTCCCTGTCTGCCTTGAATATTAGCAATTAAAGGCTATTTCTCTATTACAGGCAGAACAGTGTAGTTGAATACTGAAAGACACAAAGCTGTCTCTGTCGAATAATCAAACATAGAGCTAGTGCAGACATACTTTGAAGTATTTTACAGAAATAATGATGTCACTTAAATAAAGTGAATACATTCAATCTTTATTCATTAATCAGAGTATATGCATTTGGCCTCATTCAAACAATTCAGTACTCCACTTAAACATTACAGC